>JACXSJ010000728.1:0-91059 GCA_014851325.1 Pentalonia nigronervosa
CTATAAATTATATGCCGAGCGCTTTGAGACGTTACAGACTATATTGTGTAGTCGAGTAGTACCTATATAATACTGCAACAAGGACATAATACAGTAAATATTTTATTTTCGGGTAAAAATATCATCGGTGCACAGTAACGCTTTAGGGGCACGTCAATGCGGTACATGAAACCTATATATACATTATTTACAGGATCCTTTTGTACACAGAAATCGACATTTTTATTGTACGCCCGACGCCAGTACGATGACCATTATTCAGACTTTATTGTATACACTCGAAAAATATAATGCTTGTACATGCGTAGGTATAATACGAGTTTGTGAAGTCCCGAGCAAAATAGGTACTCGGTCGAAACCCATTGTTGAAATAATCGCATATATCTGGAAACCCGTCATAAATCGATGTGTTGGACGTTTCGTTTTTAAACACATTTTGGACGTCTTGGCCCCGACTGGAGCGTACCTATAGTTACAGTTATTCTCACATTGAAGATTTTACAACAATCATCGTCTTTAATAATAAAACGATAATATTAAACGAACCGTGACGGATATTAACATCGTATATATATATATATATATAGCGTCGTGTCACACGGGGTAGTTATTATATGATGAAAAAATTGAAATTTTCCCGTCGGTCAGCGGGCGAGATAGGTATCGGAGTATGTAATATAATATGTATTTTGAACGCGTCTCTGTGTGCGTTCACCACGAGATGGGAACCCTTCACCGCACTCTCAAAATGATCTCTCCGTCACTACTGGCCACGTTCGCAAAGGGCACGCACGACAATGATTTGAGTCGGCGTCGAATCGGTATGCGCACACCGACCCAGACGTGTACACGTATGTGCCATAGCTACCTGCAGACGATGATCAATGCGGAGCCCAAACAATATATAACCTACCTGCGGGTACACAGTTTTGGTTCGGCAAAACTTAAAATCGTCATACGCGTCTGTATATCGTTATATATTATAATACCGTCCGTCGACCGCACCCCCCCGCGGAGATCTGAGATTTTCCATTATAAACATTATAATATACTTTCTCGTGATCGTTGAATTTATATATTTCATTGTATGGGCCCATCATCACGTCTACGGCGGCTACCTACATTATTATAAATATAAAATATAATTCTGTCGTCCGGTATTCCTCGAATGACCGAACCACCCGCAGATTATGATCTTGTGTGGTAATTGTTGCTGTACACTTTGAGTGTACTTCGCAGGGCATACCCTAGTGCCTATATACACGCGCATATATATATATATATATATGAAAATATAATATTTTATTATAATAACTTAGTACCTACATTACAATGCGAGAATATATATTTATATTGTTATACATCACTTATACGATCGGTCGCGCCAAATGTTTGCAGAGACGATTGTGTTGTCGTTAATTTATAAATTATAAAAATAATATACTTGTATAGGAGCACTTGGAACGAATTTTTGGGGGTATGGAGGAGGGTAATCGGTAAAAAAAAAGACCAAGGAAAAAAGAACAATTTTTAAAAATTAAAAATAATATTATATCATGTCACAAAATAAAAAATGATTGATATCAATTTGATGTTAAATTATTATTATTTATCACCGGTAACACTGCAAACCTGTAAAGCTGATAAGTCAAATTGTTTATTAAATATTGTCTAGGTTATATTCATATTTCACATAAATGCTTCGTCTCATAACTCATTCACAGAAAAGTAAGTAAGTGTTCTCATTTCTATACAAATACAAAATATTATAAATCATTTGACACGCATTTAATAATAATTAATTAATCAAATTAAATAATAAATCCATCTTGACCATAACTTCCAATTAATGATATTGTATTGTGTGTGATACGACAGTTAAGAAATTTTCAATATTATCCCTTTTACCATTTTTGTAATCTTCACATGAAGTTAATAGTCCGATTTGCCTATATCATTTTGAGCCAAAAATCGGATTGAGCAGGGGAGCTACCGAGAAAATCTCGGTGGGCCGGTTATGTGTGTTTGGTCATAATATTATTTTTTTATGGTAATGAGAAATTAGTGCAAACATTAGAAAAAAATATAATTGAATCGAATTCTTAATCGCACCATAGTTATAGCTGTAACCGAACGTTGGGAATCTAAAAACTCGGTGTGGGCCTTGCCTATCCGTCGCTGATTGAAGCCATTGCATATATAATATATATATATTTTTTTTTATTTATTAATACATTTGGAAATTCACCCCCCCCCCCCTCATAACCCCATACCAAGTTTATGTATCGTCAGTGGCTTATAATAATTATAAATTACAATTCAGGTATCTATAATGTATAATATTATACTTTAGTAGTGTTATAAAGCTAAAGATTTGGTATATTTAAACGTGCTAATTTCAGAAACTACTTGACCGATTTCGATAAAAATTATAACAATAGATTCTTTGAGACTTGGAAGGCGTTTAAAGGTTATTCTTTCAACCTTTAAATAGGTAGGTATAGGATGGCCTGTACATATGTACATTCAAAATGATTTAAAATCGTTAAAAAAGCACATTTTAAATTTAAGTAGTGTAGTTTATGAAAGTAAAGTTATTGAACTTGGTCCAGGCATAGGCGCAACTAGGGGAGGGGGTGCTTGGAGGTGCTTTAGCACCCCTGTCCCCTGTTATAAAACACCAAAATAATGTGAGCAAACAGCGGTTTCATTATTTTGTAAAAATAACTATTCAAAAGAGGATTATCCTAACTTTAACAAGTTATTTCAAATCGCAGTTACGATTCTATTAGGTTCTGTAACATGTTTTCCGAGTATGCAACTAATTAAATATTTAAAAGGATAATACAAATAACATAAAAGTAGAATCAATGTTAGGTAAGTACAGCACAAAAACAAGGAAAATAGTTTTAAAAATAGTTTAAACTATACATATATACAATTATATTTGATATTATTAAGTTTATAAATATACCTCCTATTATTTTTGTTTTTTTGACAATTATTTAGGTACTTTGTAAACCACGGGTTAGTGAGATAAGTATACATAATTTTAGTACTTCCTAAAATTTAGATCTAGTTGTGCCTATGGCTGTCCAGGTATTAATAGAATTTATTATTATTACGAGTAGGTAGTACAATCATATATTATACAAAAAATCATGGTAATAATGATTAATGAAAACAAACAAACAAATAAGTACTAATAATATTATTATTATACCAATAATTATTGTAATAATTAGTCTAAGCATAACAGGTATTATTTGTTTATATTATACGCCTAGTTTTAAAATCCCTTAATGTTATTATTAGTAGACCGCTGTAAACTAAATCGTGAAATGAATAAAAAAAAAATACAAAAATATCTATTACACAGAGCGATGAGACACGCATCATTAGTTTATTTTGCGTTTTTTTTTATCTTTTGTCTTTTTTATCCTATTGCAAAAAAAAAACCGTCACTTTTCGCACGAACGTCCCGCTACCTGCTAGAACTTCGCAGCAGACGGGAAATTCGAAGTCGTATATACCAGCTCGGTATACCTTATATACCACCACCGTGTCGATAATTACGGATTATGGGGTTAATTAAATTTGTTACGGCGAATGTGTATAATTCTCGTTATATTTGGGCAAAGCTTAATCTACCTTTAATTTGTTTACATTGCCCGGACATTGTAATACAATAGCCGGGCATTGTGTACAGTGCTTAATTGTTTTTGGGCAAGTAAGTTTATGGCGATTTCGCGTCTGTATAAGGTACAAGTTTTCTTTATTGTTACAACGATAGTATCTAATGATTTTAGATATTATAACAATTAACAGCCAATACTGTACCTATATGGTTTCGACGTCTGTAATAATATAGTATATATAAATTATAACTAATGGCCATAGCTGCCGAGTTTATTTGATCAATAAAAAAAAAAATATATAGTATATATAATAATTAATAACTTATTGCCACATGATAATTCTATCAGAGGACATGCCGACGACAACCTAGACCGGAGGTATAATATAGAATTTCATATCAGTTGAAATTACACTATTTAACGGATCGGCTATATTTTTACACATATTATTATTTTGAATTTTCTTAAAACTTTTATTTTTCTTATTATTTAAAATTTTATGAAAACTCTAATATTCTTTAGAGTGAAAAAAATTGAGTAAAATAAAATACAACGAAATATTAGAAAAAGTCAAACGGTTAAAAAGTGGAGGAAAATTATCGTTATGAAATAATTAATGCAAATAATGTTGATAAATTAATAGTACCAGTAACTGATCCAAATACTATCAAATATTATGTTTATAACGAAGACCTGCGGTGGATTGCGGATCCCATGAAGTGCGTAAGTGAATGAAATCAGAATTAGGTATAAAAAACATTGCGTTACCCGTGCCGAAGATTTGTTTTTTCAATAAATTTATTTACAAAAATATGTATATGATAATGTATTCTTACTAATTATAATAGTTATAAATATGTAACCATTGACAACCTTATAAATAAACAGAAATTAGTGGTATAGCAACCAATTATAAACAAATATTTCCATCGTAAATCTTAAAAACTCTGTTTGAGCACCTCCCGGGATCGGGTTTTTTCAAAATTTTTTTCGTAAAAACCATCTCATGGAAATTACGAACAATTGAAAAAAAAAATTGAGCGAAATCGGCTCAACCGTTCTCAATTGTTGAATTGTTATACATTTTTGGCTCCATTTTTATATATTTAGATTAGATATATTTTTATTTTTTATCATGTTGAACTGAAATCTGATTTTTTCAGTAAAAAACAATAATTATGAAATTGGTATCACCAAAGGTAAACTTCAACAACTCTACACTAGAAACCAATTTGAAATATGCAAAAAGTCGTTTGTTCAGGTTGAAACAGTACTAATGACATCTTCGATATCATTAAGAGAAGTGGCTAGAAAATTTTCAAATCTAGTCAAGGATGTGACAGGTGTAACTGTAAACAACAATGCAAGACAAATAAATGCAAATGTAAGGCTGCAGGAAAACTATGTATTTCTAAATACCGTGATAGCTTATGTTATAAAAATAAATAGAAAAATTGATAATATATAAAAAATTATAAACAAAAACTGTTTTTTCATTTTTATTGACAGAAAAAGCAATAGTTAAGTTAAAATTTCAATCACATTTATTAACATTCGTATTTATAATTTTTTATATAATTTTAATTGTCCACTGTGCTTTGATCGTTCTGAGCAATGCCCGGGCAAAGTATATAATTTCCCACATTGTCCATTGAAATTTGGCATTGTAACATTGTCCGAGCATTGTACTACGACGCCCGATTATACAGTTTGACCGTAAGCTACATACGACGAAGGTATAGTTATTTGTATTGGCGGCGTGTGTTGCGCGGAAGACCGGAGGAACCATTATAAAATACGTATATCTATATTACGCTGAGGTTACCGCGTATGTATGGAGTGGACCATGTGAACCGGATGCACGTTATGAGGTCGGTGTAGCTTCTATACCGCGTTAAACGTGGTATATACACGCACATATATATATGTCATATCGTGTGTGTATTGTATATGCATTTCGGTACTCGAGGGTCGAGTTCCGATACGTCTGTAAATAATAATATTTACTGGATGACAATAAACTGCCTTTTGTCGTCGTCGTACGCACAACTGTATATTTAGTGGGATAATGTCGCGCACAGTGTACACATATCCGCGAAAGCGTGTGTGAGCACAGTATATCATAATGATAGGTTATATGACAATATTCGGCAGTGGACGAATATTGTTTCTCCCTCCCCCCGAAAAATACGAATTCACGTCATTATCGTTATTAGATGATCGGATAACGTGTATATTATATTACTTCGGTGCGCGTATTATTACAATATAATAATATACACAGGTATTTGCGCCCGTACGGTGTATTATTTTGGATATAATAGAAACACACAATAATAATATCGTAAAATATTATAATAATAAATACAGGGCGATTCGCAGACACTTTCACCCCCATTTTTTCATTTAATAATCAATTTTTCCATTTCTGATTTTTGGTAGTTTTAATTAATATACCTACTCTTCGAAGACCTGCATATTTTCGAATTCTTGAAATTTGTTGTACCTATTACTTTAGGAGTGCTCTGTGGCGGTACGAACTCCTGTTTTTCAAACAAGAACCCGAACGAATAGTTTTTGAGTTATTTGACTTTGTACACTAAGGATAATAGGTCCATGATATAATGGATTTGGAAGATATGGAGGCTGTGGACATTTAAAATTTTTTAGTAATTTTATACATTAATCTATCAATATTTATAATTTACTAGCTGTCCCGTCCAGCGTCGCTTGAGCCAAATATTAAGTTAATATTAACCTGATGTGATTTACATGCATCTTAAACCATCTAGGTAGACAATCCACTGAATTAGATCACGGACAATATACGAACAGTAAATTATCAGGTAGGCAATCCACCTGCGATGGATTGTGAACCTCATGAGGTGCGTGAGTGAAATCAGAATTAGATAGGTACATGAAAAACATTGCGACGATTGTCTGTGCCAAAGATTTGTTCTTTTCTATAAATTTATTTGCAAAAATGTGTATATGTCATATTCTTACTAATTATAATAGTTATAAAATATGTAACCATCAACAACCTTATAAATAAACAGAGATTATACAAACCAATAACGACCATGGTTATCAATAGCAGCCGTTTATAAACAAATATTTCCATTGTAAATCTCAAAATCCCTGTGTAAACACCTCCCGGAGTTTGGCTACCTTTTTAAAATAGCCTATTTTTTTCTTAGAGGGCTAATCTATCTCTATTCCAAATTTAATCGCAATCGGATGGACGGTTTGGGAATCCATAAACGACAGACAGACATCAATATATGTATATAGATAAAAATGGTTCAAGTATAATAAATACTAGATCTAATATTATTACATATATTTTATATTTTTGTAATACCATTTTTAAGGAACTATTATTCTTAGTATAAAAATTTTAATAACTGAAAAACTATTCGTCAGAATTTTAAATTAAGTACAACATTTTTTTTTTAATATAACTGAATAATTTATAGTAAAAAATAGGGGCTGTCAATTGAAAAATAGAAGTTTGTATCACCACAGGACACTCCTAAAGTAGGACAAAAAACCTCAAGAATCTGAAAATGTAATCTTGAAGTTAGTATATTCAAAAATTCCAAAAATCAGAATTTGAACAAATTTATTGTTAAATTAAAAAACGGGGATGAGCGTGTTTGGTGAATCACCCTGTATAGGTGCATTTTTCAATTGCACGCGTACCACGGTATAGGTTTATTATATCGGTACATAATAATAATGGTACGTATAATAGTGGAGTTTACTCGTGTGAAAATCGACGCGACGACGAATTAATAACCACGGTATAGGTACCTCACGGCGGTTGTGAATCGAGGAACCCTCTTAAAACTAATTTAAATTATGGGTTTCCGAAAAACGAGGTCACGATCCGATGAATTTAGTTGTTATAACCTTTTCTTGTGTGTGTGTATTTTTTTTTCCGGTGGGAGTGGAAAATATTTGATATTGTCATTGGAAGATACCTATATATTATATATACTGTTCATGCCGAAATTTTACGCGTGACGGCCGCCGAATTTTCTGCAAAGACACGGCATCCCCCCCCCCCACGACTTAAATCATGTAGTACGAAATTAAAAAGTGCGCGCAGTTAGCCGAATAATATGAAATTTGGTATATTATTAACAGGGCTAATGGGACTTGAATGTCCTAAAATGCTTTTATGTCCTAGACATTCTAAATAATGCACTAATATTTTTTTTTTATCCTTAATAATTTTAGTGTAAATAATAATTGATAAATTATTATATAAATGTTAAAGGACTGTAAAAGAGTTTTACAGAGTACAGACAGAACTGATTATTTTGGACTTCAATTGTTTTGAAAATACAATTATTTTCATACAGTTTAAAATTGTTTTTTAATAATATAATACGAGAACCTAATTTATAGTTTGTTAAATTTATATAAAAACTATGTAAAAATCTTTAAATATAATTTCAAATTCAAATTTTGGATTCAAAAACTCTAAAAATACCCCTAAAATACCTTAAAAATTAAAAAAAATAATCTTTAAATTTAAAATTGTTAAAAAATACATAATAAAAACTTCTTATTCTGATTCAAAAATACACGAAACGTAAATATGTTATAAAACAAGCATCGCACAACTAACTTTGGAAAACAATACAAAATGCTTCGAAATTCCAGGCTTAATTATTGTATTGCTGCAACTACCCGAGTCTGTACCTATTGTATCATTATTGATTGTAAAGTTTTGAATTTGTTTTGAAATATTTGTGACAATTTATGTATACCTATTGTAATATGAACTGAGGATGCTCTACCCATGCGCTTGATGTCTCAGCCTTACAAATGTACATTTTCGTTCACTATATAATTTCACGTTAGTTTTGATATCAGAGAGAATTGATGACTTATCATTAAACTTATAGATAATATAATATGATCTGCAATGCTTAAGCGTCTGCTTTTTTTTCGATATTTTAATTCTCAAGCAGGAGATAAAAGTTTTGATTTTGTTTTGAAATATTTGTGACAATATGTATTATACCTAATATAAGAGAAAATTAATCTCTATTTATCTATAGCGTGATTGACGAAAATCTTTAAAATAAACCCTGAGATTTAAAATTTTTCGTAAAAAATATTGTTTGTCATTATTTAGAAAACTGGTGTTTACGTATACGTACACACGAGCTTTTAAATCAATGAAAGTTCCCGAGACCCACTTCTATAAATATTGTCAATAATTTAAAATCTATTGGATCAAAAAAATTAAGATAGATGTACCTATATTACTTACTCTATACAGTTTTATAAAATTATACGGTAAAAGAAATAATAAATACTTAAGCTGATAAAAATGGTTAGACATCTTAATAGAAGTGCTACTGCTTAAAAACTACTTAAAAATGAACATGTAAGGTGCGGCGAAAAAAAATTAAAACTAATTCAATCTATTAGCATTTTACGAGATGCAATAATCACTAATAATGTTTTAAAATAAACAAAGTATATAATTCCATAAAAACAATAGTAGGCACATCTAACTTTTTTTGTTTGATCCAATAAATTTTAAATTATTAACGATATTTTTATTGAAATGAACCTCGAGAATTTCCACTGATTTAAAAGCTCGTATGTATACGTAAACATCAGTTTTCTAAATAATGACTAGCAATATTTTTTACAAAAAATTTTAATTCAGACTAAATCTTCATTTCCATTTTGTGCAGTCAATTCAACAACTCTAGTTATTGTTTGTTTAATGGTATCGATATCTTAGGAAAATAAATTAAATAATTTATTTTTTTATAAATACATTCTTGTGTTTTTCAAAACTCTTTTTCAGCTTTTTATAGCCATGAAAATTTTAATTTTTAAAAGTTTTTTTTACAATTTATTATTGTCTAAAACTAATTTTTGGCTTAGTCAAAAAACTTGAAAATTTAATGCAAAGTTCCTCATAAATTGTCATTTGTATAATTAAAAAAAAGTTGAGCGTATAAATTTACAATAATTTTTTGTGAGTGTCTGAAGTTGGAATTTCGACAAAACTAGTCAGTCACAAAAATATGCACATTGTTTTGAATTAGATATTCATAAAAAAATTTCTTTTTTTAAATACCGAGTAGGTATTAGAAAATTGAATACAAGATTCTTCGTCAGTTTCTTTGAGGGCTTAAACCCGATATTTGATACCGACTTTGAATACAGGTAAAACCGTTAAAACTCGAAATCAACATCGAAATTAAAATCGAAATAAAATGTTTTCAGTTTCAAGCCATGGTTTTTTTACCTTCACAAAAAAAATATTAACCGAAAAGTCACATGTTTTTAATTTTAGATTCTAAACGGAACAAACTACAATGATGTGTATTTTTTTGTGCGCCTGTCATCACTTTTTTTTTGTTTTTCATGATGTTTTTGAAAACTATATTGGGCATTTTTTAATTTTTTGTCTCTCCAAAGTACTAACTAAAATCGCTTTTCTGTCAGAAAAGACACTGAAGTAGAAAATCAAAGCATTTTTACTGAGTCAAAAGATGACAGACAGGAAGAAAAACACGCGTTTACTAATTGTACAATTAGTACATTCGTTGCTGGACTCAAAGTCAAAAAAAATATCATACCATTGTATAAAATAACTCTATAAATTAAAAAAATAATTTTCTAAATTGACATCAATAGTAACTTGAATTTAGACATGCGTGTTCGTACCATCATTTTTATAAAAAAAATAGCAAAATAAAATAATATACTATTTATATTTAATTCATCGGGTTATTATTTGAGAATATTATAATGATTCAACAACGGTAGGTAACCATGGAAACTGGCCAAGTCACGAACGTAAGTATAATAGAAGAAATGATAATAATAATATTACTATAGTTCAATTACAATAATAATATGAAAGCATGCAAATAGTAGTTAGTAGTCTCATTGTAAATATGGAATCATACTTGGACGAGGTAAACAACAACAGAAATATGGGTATAACAACACTATTGGTAGGTTATTAGACATCATTTAATAATTATTTTATTTTAAATTTAAAAATGTGGTGATAAAAATATATATATTTTTTAAAAAAAATTTTTCGTTTATTATTCGAGGAGATAATAGGCCCACTGAGAGCGGGGCCCATGAGTTCACAGTTTAAAATATAAAATTCGTTAAATAGTTAATACAATTAAATAATTACAGTACATTTTTATCACCTAAAATATCAATATAAATAGTTAAGTATATTTATTTATTTTTTGTTCTATACAACATGGTATAACGTAGAAAAATCGTGTAGTACAATAAGAAGCTACCTATAAAACTAAAATTATCAATATTATGGTAATAGAATAAAAACCAAATTGATGAATAAGGTAATTGACACAGTCTCGTTCAAATGTATTCAGAATACGTATTTTAGGTACTTTGTGTCATTTGTACTTGAATGCTATCTTTCATACATAAGTATTTGAATATACATAAATGCAAAGATTTTGGGACATCTCGGCGAAAGTAATATTTCGGCAAAAGAGATTACGGCGAATGGGTATATTGGCGAACGGGTATATCGGGCGAAAATGCATTCAACACAAATCTTTAAATATGTGTAACACGGAATTTGTTCATAATTTAATGTTATCGGTGGGAATTGCGCGGTCACGTGTTTAATCTTTAATTGTATTTTTCGATCATAACGACCACTTTCAGTCAAACCGTAAAAACCGATTGGAATGTTTTTATAAAGTTACAATGTATTGGTGATCAAGCCGAAAATGAACGGTTCCACGTTTGTTAAATACTGTGTTATTTTTTTACTAACGATTAGGTCGAAACCAAAATCGGTGGATGAAAGTAATTATTGCTGCATAATAGATAAATCGCATAGCCGAAAAGTAAGTTAAAATTATATTATGTATATTATATTGATGCATATAAAGTATAAAATTTTGTATATGATTACTCGTTTAAAATGTTACGTTATTTTCTTTTTTCATAAATTAAATTTAGACATACTAGAGATGTGAAAGAAAAGATGATTGTCCTGCACTGGTTCACACAAAAATGAATTCTCGAGAAACAATTTTTCGTTCGAAAAAAACACACAGTCATGCTCTAAATTTAGCAAACGTTATTGCACTGGTGGTTACATCCAAAATGATGTAAAATTGCAATACTCGGAGTCAATTCCACTCAAATTATTGGTGAAGCTACTCAAAATTTGAATGATGTTGTCTTAGCTCAACTAACGAAATTAAACACAATAAAACGAATGTTAAGGTGAGTCATTTAAATTTAAAAATTAAATGCTCTTAAAAAATTAGTCCGAGAATTATTTTTGTGGATTTACTCTAAGCATTTTTTTTTTAATTTCCATTAACAACAACTTATATAATATTTAATGTTATTAGACGAGTAAAAGAACGTGCTACATGGCATCCACCTTGTCCAACCATTATAAGAGATTTAATAATACCGGACCAGTATACATCGTATTTATCTGATGGATCACAATTTATTCTTCGCGATTCTGTGTACATCTGTTCACCAAACGAGAGATTTATTATTGTAGGATTACTGACTGGACTTCGTAAACTATCTATGTCAACGCGATAGCAAATAGCAGATAGCAGATGGTACTTTTAAAACAACACTAATGGCGGGTGCGTTTATATTAATGACACGTATGGCCGAAGAAGCACAATATACTAAATATTTTGTAATTAATTAATAAAAATTAAATTTAAAAAAAATTAATATATTTATATTTTTTTTTTAGATTTTTTTCCTGTTTAAATAAAATGTTAACACAAAATTTGACAAATTTAAATATAGTGTTAGATTTGAAATTGGCAACTATTAATGCATTTACATCTGTATATCCTTCATGTCAAATAACTGCCTCATTTTTCCATGTCTCCTAATATCTGTGGCGTAAAATTCAACCAGGTTTACAGACAATATATTCTACAGATGTTGAATTTGCAGTTATTGCAAAAATGTTGGCAGCGTTGACTTTTGTACGGCTACAGGATGTAGTCAACCATTTGAAAAACTTGTTGACTATTTATCTGAATCTATTTTTCCAGTAATACACTATTCTGAAGATAATTTTTCGGTAGGCTATATATTATAAATATATAATAAATATATATAATGTATATTTTAATAATTTTTGAAAATTCTAAGGGTAGAGGTCAATGAGATGGATAAGACGAACACTAAAATTTCAACCAAAATTGTGGAATCTCTACAAAACTGCCATACATGGACTAGCTCGTACCAATAATCGTTTGGACAAATAGCATAATGGCTTTCAAAAGCAAGTTGGTGGTCATCATGTGTCAATTTGAAAGATGTCTACAAAGAGAGTTCGGGCTAGCTAAATTAAAAATGACACACGTTGAAGCTGACAAAGAAGATAAGCAGAAATTAAAATGGAAAAGAACTACAAAAAATATAAAAACAAATGTGGAAAATTATTCAAATCAAGACATAATATCATATTTAAAAAGTTTGATATACAATATTGACCTTTAAATTTTCAGAAAGTAATTATTGACTAAATTATTGAATTATATAATATTGAATTTAACTTTTTTAATTTTTAATATGTAGATACTCTTAATATATATGGTTTTATGATATTTTTTTAATAAAGTACTTATTGAATTATATAATATTGAATTTAAATTTTTAAACTTTAAACTTTTCCTAAAATTCAATCAAATCTTCGGTTTTGCAGATATGTTCGTTCGTCGGTATATCCATTTGCCAAAATGAATTTCGCAAAATTGACCAGTTACTAAATACAAATACATTTTAAAATTATTCAAAATACTTTATAAGAAGGTACTTCTTTTTTATATTTTGAACTTCTGATGTCCTATGCTTTTTATATTTTTATTAGGTCAAGTAAGACTTCAACTAGGTAGATATAAATGTTAGCTATTGTTATCTGTGTGTTTGATGAAATCTTATTAATACTTAAAAGCATTATAAAATATTATTTTAAGAACAATTTTATAAAATAGTAAAATACAAAACAAAAATATTGGTTATTGAATACCACAGTAAAAAGTATTTTTAAAGAAATTAAATACAAGTATTCAAACACTTAACAAGACTGGTATTACATAATACATTAATTGCAATTAAAAAATATTTGTATTAAATTACATTTTTTTTTTAAATATTTACTTTGGTAACTTGATTCTAAAAACAAGAAATCATCCATCATGTTTCCTCAACATTTATAATATAATATTATATTTTGACAGAGTTTTATGTTTAGATATGTACTTTTATATTCTACAATATTACAATACCTTGCATAAGCAAAAGACAAACTTACATTCCCAAATCTCTTTGATTTTAAGGAGGATACTGTCAAAAACAGAAATTTGGATCAAATCACTTCACTTAAATTACAAGCTCCTATGTCAGTAAACCGTTTATGTATGTTGGGTACATATGTACCAAATTTGGTGGAGCTTGATTTAAGTGACAGTTTTCTTCCGTCATTCAGGTTATTCATACAGTAAATAAATTATGCTCAAGAAAATGTAATTAAAACACAATGTTTTTGTACAGAGATTTTGCATTTAAACTTGATAATTTGAAAGTTCTGAAAGTCGTTTCATGCAACCTAAAGTCATTGGATGGAGTTTGGAACATACCAAATGTGGAAGAGTTATTTGCTTCTGACAATGATATTAGTGATCTAATGCTATGCTCTACACTGGTTAAACTTATCACTCTAGACTTATCTAGGTAGATATATTTTTTACTTATATCATATTAAATCTGTTTATGATTTTAACTGAAAGCAAATTTTATAGAAATAAAATTATGGATTTGACGAGGTTACACTTTTTAAACTTTTGCGAACAATTACAATGTTTATCTTTGTCAGAATGTCCAGTGGCTAAAATTGACAATTTTGAGAAAAATGTCCGAAATATTTTACCAAACCTGAATCATTTTAACGGAAATCAAACTTTAGGTAAAAGATCTTGTATATATTTGAAAAAAAAAATTTTTAATATTTTTTTTTATAAATATTTTGGTAATTTTAATAAAAAGAAATTGAAGTTAAACCTAAATTGACCATTGAATCCATAGTTTGTGGCAATATTACTGCTGCATTACGAAGTAGAAAAACCAACTACAGTGGAAATAAGGTACCTAAGTCTAACTATACCTATAAAATATTAAGTATAAAAAAAAAATCATGTCCAAGTAAGTAATAATAATTATCATGATAAATTATGCATACAATTTGAATGTTAACTAGTGCCATGTTATTACAGTGTGAAAATAAATTATTTATAATAAAATTCTTCTAAAAGTATCTAATTGTTGATGTAATAATTTGTTTTATGCAACTATCAATAAGTAACAAAAGTATTTTATTTTATAGGATGTACAATTTGGAGATATACATAAAGTATCAAACGATGACGAGAAGTAAACATATTTTGGAGTAGAGAACAATTTTCAAATTACATAACTAGTTTAGCTTTATGGTATTTTATTAATATAGTGAAATGTGCTAAAAATGAGTAACTACTTTATCTCTAATCAAATTCTTCAACGCCTCCTGCATTATCATCTGAATCTTGTTGATCAAAATCAGTCATACGAACATCTTGATCTTCACCATATTGAATCATTGTATTAATAGTATATAGTAAACCAGAAATACTTTCCTCGTCTTTTATATTTAATGGTACAAATTGAACAAGACTATAGTCTTCAATCATTTGACCTATACATTTTGTTAAATACCGATATTTTTTTCCCCATGTTGTATGATTTTTTACATCAGATAGCAATGCACGAGTATCTGGCTCTAAATAACTAAAATGACAAATTTTAAATTACAAAAAAAAAAAAAAATTAAAATTAATAAAAAAACAAATAATTACTTGTCCAAATGTTTTCTAGCTGTTTTACTAAGTAAGTCCATTTTTGAAAGAACATTAACATGAGGCAGTTCTAAATTTACCATAACCGATAAAGCAGCCATTGTTCCTATAATTTAGTTTTACTGTATTAATTTATTACAAATATATTTATAATAGTATATATATATATAATTATTATTTCATGCAATTCTTACCAACAGGACAAGACTAACATTTTTTTATCATAAAATATAAGTTTAAAAATTATATTCTAGAATGCATGCATATTGCATGATATTATAAATTATATTATATGAACATAGGTTTAAAAATCCTGATTGGCTTCATGTACAAAGTTCTTTTCAAACTTTGAATCCAAATATTTTACATTTAACTTGTTTATCTTATGTAAGTCTAAATGTCTGTTAAGAAATATGAGCGCATGATAAAACATGTAACTCACCAAATTGCTTAAATGACAACAATTTTTTAAATGTCAGAAACGAATTTCAATATTGAATGAAAAGTGCCCAAGATTACAAAACCAACAAAGACCGTTAACCACAACATTGGATAGGTACCTAGATTTGTCCTATAAAATATAACTGTGCAAATTTAAATTAATTGAAATGCATGATTTTATTATTTTAAAAATATTCTTAGTGTGAAAGAATAATAAAAAGACCTTTTAAAATTCTATTGATACAATGTAATCTGGTGCTTATTACATACAATTTTAGATTTTTTACCTACACATGACTATTACATGACTAGAAACACAAGTCAACATTATAATCAATATTAGTTTTAAGATATTAAATACTGTACAAGTTTTAGGCATAATATTAACAAAAAAATAATAATGACAATAATGTGAAAATTGAGTTTGACCAGTGTAATGATTTAGTGGCTAAATTCAACTAAGTTATCGAAAAAGTAAAGTGTAAAAAGCAAATGATTAAGTATTAATTGAAGAAACAAAAAACGATGAGAATTTGGAAACTAATTACCAATATTGATAACAATTATGTCTATGAAACATGCACCAATAACTAGTGAAGATGTTGAAAGGTTTCTTAACGATATACACAAATATTTTAACTAGTAACCAACAATGTTTATTTGATTATAAATTTATCCAAACATATAATTGTAGATTTTTTTTTAAAACTTAAAATAATTAAACTAGTTTTTTTATTTAACAAAGTAATAAAATATTTAAAAATTACTTTATTTTATGTTTGGAATACTTTTTTCACATAAAGTACTTTTATTATTACTATCACTTCAAAATCTTAACCTTATTAATAAAGATGTATTTATACACATATACATATATTACCAGAAATGAACTTTGGTCCATCTACCATAAACTGAGAATCGATCAACATAACTGAACACACATTAAATCCCCAATTTTGAAGTAACTCTGCCAGTTGTTTAACAGTTTTCATATGGGTATATAGTTCTATTTGTCCAGGTAAATCAAATAGAATATAGTCATCATCGTCTTCACCCAACTGATCTTTAAGCCAATCTTGATTTTCTATTAAATATCTGTAAGCCAAATAATATTTTGTTAAGATAAAATATGAAATCTATACTTAATCACTTACTCCATGCAAAATACCAATCCTCCATTGGGTCCAAAATGTAGCATTTCATCATCCATAGCATCATCAACGTGAATCAATTCACGTATATCAACAGTTGGAGTGTACTTAAAACGTTCAGCTGCTGGATCCAAATTTACTACCAATACTGAATTTTTTTCATTTTCAATATGCTCTGCTACAGCAGAACAATATGTAGACTGAATAAACATACGAGTAATAATTATTACACATCATTTCAGTAGTCATTTAATAGGACCATAATATTAGGACTAATATTAGGAATATTATAATTATTCAGGATAGAAAATTTATAAAAAAAATAAATGTTTGTTCATTGTTGAAAAGATAATAAAAAAATTTGATTATTTCCACTCTTGTAAGAAGATAGTGGGGCAAAGGGTGGTACCTATGTTGAACACATTTATTTCCTAAATAATTTTAAAATTATAATACTCGGCATGTTTACAAACAATAAAATAATAACTAAAAATACACAAAGAAAATGCACTTATATAAACAAAAAAGGTATATAAAGTCAAGTTCAAATACTACTAGATGAAGATAATAAATAGGTATTTTTCTATATTAATAATATAATACGCACATTGGGCACATAAATTATTAAAAATGTACCTTTCCACTTCCGGCCGGACCCATCACCAACTGAGCATACCTCATTGTTTATATTGATGTGACTCCGTGTTGACTAAGTCTTAATATTAATTTATACTGCAATACCTACCTAAATAAAAAATTATTATTGGTACCAACAAAAATTTGAAAATTACGTTTATTCAAAGTAATAAAAGATATTTAATGATGGTATGAGATTAATAATTATTATTAATGCCTATAACCACTACAATTATTAAATCAAAAAAACAAAATAACGTTTAATCATGTTTAACGCAAGGGAAATCAGTACATGTTAGCAATATAAATGATAAATTGTTTACCTGTTGTGAAGTTGGATGACCAAAAGTTAGACGATTATTTTTTGGACGACTAGTGATAAGAAACCTTGTACGTTGAGTTGCATTACATGAAGTTTCAAGGGTGCCAAACTATTGCATCGAAACTATAAAGTAAATGTCGCCTTATATCACATTGTCACTAAATAATTATTTGTTTTAAAAGTATATAAATAAATTCTATTGGCATCATTACATTATGTTTATGACATACCAATAATAATAGAAAGTTAAATTATAAATCGTTCTAATATCTAAAACATGTATTCAGTGGCGTACTTAGATGGGGTTGCAGGAGGTGCATTGCACCGGGACCCTTTGGTTGTGTTTTATAAATAGGCCCTCGAGCCCTATATAGTAGCAACTGAAACTTTTATTTTTAATCATGTAAGTTTTTAGTTGACTAAATAATGTTAAAAAGTAGCAGTGTCGTCAAATATTTTGGTACCGTCCGAGCGGTGGGATAACGTCAAAAAAGCTGTATTGATATTATTAATACAAATAGTTATTAAATACACAATAACATTTCGCGAGCATATTGGGCTATTTTTGGAGGTGACAACGCTACCAATAGACGGTGCTGCACGCGTGTGTGTGTTGACTGGTTATATCCATCTATTGTAAACTACACGTTTTCTTATCGTGTCTCGTGAGCGGTCATGTCGATTGTCACTTGTTTATTATAATTCTTGCCATTCTATATAGTACGTGGTACTATTTAATTTTCACTTTTAATACTGTGAATTGTGAGTTGCGAGTGTTGTGACCATATTCGCACGTCGACCTATTGCATTGAAAACAGTAATTATCAATAGTGAGATAAAGACTATAAAACAATTTATCATGAGTAATGGTTTGCCTAGCAATTTTTCTGATATTTTAAGTGCTTGTATCATATTTATGCGTATACCAGTGACAGTTGCATCCGCCGAACGCTCTTTCTCAAAGCTCAAATTGATAAAAAAAAAAAAAACTACTTGAGAAACACCTGCAATCAAGATCGTCTAGGCAGTTTAGCAGTATTAAACATAGAGCGACAGCAAACAATTAATATCGATATTGATAAAATTATCAACGATTTTGCAAATGCAAAGTCCAGACGGAAAAATTTCTTCATACAATTTAATTTTCAAATTTAGCGGTTAAAGTATTTATGTCACTTAAGTGTATTTATAATGAAATTAATTTGTTACATTGTTTTATTTTATATAGACATATAGTTAGTATTGTTTTTAGCTATTGCTCTACCCTTTACACAGTATTTTATAGTTTTTGTTTTATGCTTAAGCTTAACTGTTATTTTTTAAAAACATTAAAATCAAATATTTTAAATTAAATTTTCTAAATGTTTCTCAAAATAAAATATAATTATAGATTTAAGCTTGTCTTTGTATGAATTTTATAAAAAATAAAAATATATTTAATATTTATTTTATTTTAATATTTATTTATAATTTCTATTAAATTACTATAAAATAGAAAAAAAATATTGGTTTCATATTTCAAGTTTAGTATACAGCTCAGTGCAATACTTTGGAAAAATCAAGGTATGTGTAAATGTAACTCCTTTGTTTCATTATTATGCCACACTTAGTTTTGGAAACATTTTGTGGAGGTCACTTTTTTAGCGAGAGCTAAACCAAAAATTGACCTAACTAAATTTTTATTAAGGGGCCCAAAAAATTAGCTGCACCCCTATGCTTAAATACACAGATACGCCACTGCACGTGTTCTAAACTTCGAACAAATATTATTATTTTTACAGTTTAAATTAGCTAATTAAAACTTTAAAGATGTCATTTTTTGGAGATTACATTTTACGGAAACAGTTGTTTACTATTGTCTATTATACTGTAGTTCAACCATTGTTTGGAAATTTAATTTATTTTCTTAATGATGTAATTATGCAATGTTAGCTGTTAATGCATTATGTCATATTGCGTTTACCTATCCACATAGTGATTGTAGTGCCTATGCAAATGAAAAATAGCCACAACTGCATTAGTGTTCCCATAAAGTATATCCAGCGGCAGCTCTCAATAAATTCGCGAATTAAAAAAGTAAACTTGGTAGAGGTGTAATTGGCATTTTTAACTGAACCGATTGTGAAATTTGATTATTTAAATCTCATTTGAATGTTATGACGTAATTAATTTATGGGGTACTGATTTAGTTGACCCCACCAACTCGCATATTCTCCTATCACTCAAATTTAGTTGATGCCCGCCACTTATATTTCTCTTTTATCTTCTTTTATAACGGTAATAGTGATATTTAAAAATAATGATAATATAATAAATACAAAAGTATGAAAAATTATATTTTAAAATAATATAATAAATATAAAAATAATAAAATAATAAAAATAGATAAACTTATGCAGGTGGTCAAAATTCGGATATACATATCTCTCAGTATTTCCTCAAACGAATCGCGACTGTTTAATTTACTTCGCTACATAAACTCAATAGTTGGTACTTTTTTTGGTGGGAGGGAGGGAAGGGTCAAAAATAAAATATTCCCCCTAGTTTTCAAACGCGTCTGGAAAAATAACAAAAAAAATTAAGGGAAAGACAGGAATTTTTACGCGAAGCCAATTTTCAACAAAATCAATTTTGTTTTTTTGGTGTAACACTAAAAGTAATCACAGTAGCTATATGAAATTTTCACAAAATGTTTATATAAGCAATTTCCATATATAATAAAATTTTCAATATATTTTAATTTTTTTTGAGCTATTTATACACATAATTCATTTTTTGGTTTTTTTTTACTTATTTTTTATTATCAATAAAAATGTTTTTCTATCGGTCAAAAAACATGAAAATTTAACACAAGGTTCTTTATAACTTATAAGTGAAAATTAAAAAAAAAGTTGAACGTAAGTCTTTAATAGCTTTTTATAAGCATTTAAAGTTAATATAATATAAATGTATATTTGTATATTGTATTTAATTTTATGAAAATGATTATTTTAAAAAACCTGCTTGAAAATTTGATAACCATGTTACCGTGGTAGAATTTATAATTACTTAGTTGGAAACGTCCTGATGAGGAACGTCCTCGAAGATTGCATAAATGAATGACACTAGTGATGGGAACAATCGAGAGAAATCACTCGAATTACTCGATTGTTAGATTTACTCGATTATTTCGATTGTTTTGAAACTTCTCGAGTGATTCTTTCGATATCGAAATCAGCTGAAATAATCGAATGATAAAAATTAGTAATTACTCGTCGAGTGATTCTTTCGAAATTAAATCGATGTATATTATTTAATGATTTTATTTTAATCTCTCGATATGAAACACACCATGTATTAACTATTAAGTATAAATTAATTTGTTTTGCAAGTCGTACAATTTTTTTTATTCCAATAAAGTACTTTAGTGCCTGCACAGGTTTTTTAAATAAAATAATAAATACAATTTTTTTTAAATCTTGTTTTTTTTATTACTTTATGAATTTAAAATAACATTATAAATTTTAACAATTGTATAATTAAGATTTATAATATTAAAAAACTTATTATACCTATGTTCTTGTATATGTTTTTATATTTATTTTATAAAATGTCAAATAGGTAAAAGTATTAATTAGTAATTAATTGTAATAGCTAATAGAATAGACTAACGAGTAGCAAGTATTAAATAACGTGAGATGTTTAATGTATTGAGTGTCGAGCAACTTACTCGACAACCCGAGTAACCGATTAGTGATTATCGACTACTGAGTGTAATAAAATACTAAATTGACCGAGAGGTTTTTTCGAGAGAATCTCTCGATTGTTATAACCTTTCGATTACTCACTTCTCGATTATCGAATTCACTCGACTATTCCCATCACTACATGACACTACACAGCACAGGCTGTTGTGAACCTGACTTACAGAACTGTGTGAATTGTGAGTTCCGAAAAAATATCCTGCGCTGTGATTGGCTGAATTTAGTGGTTAGTTATTGATATTATACAATGTTATCATAATATATTTCATATACCAGAGGGTAAAATCCAAACTTACTCATGGTATATGTTATACCAGTTTACACTTACCGTTTGACCACATCAATGGGAATGCTTAAATCACTTCGTTACATTTAAAATTATTATAAATCAAAAAATGATCACGTTTCACGTTTTTACGGTGCTGTGTGGTCATTTTAACAAATCTTGGTCATTTTGAATTCAGTGACATACCACGGTATGATAACTATTATTGATAAGTTTACCGCGGTACGTCTGTTATAGTATTTATTATTTACTATTTACAATTTTGTATTTTAATAATAATCCCGCGAGTTGAACGTTTACATGTTGCTTGTTATCAAAATTGAAAATATTTTTATTACATTTTTAACTTAAAACGTTCATTTTAAAGACGCCATGTCTATGTTTAATTTAAGTGGATCTACTCCGGCAAATAACACAGGAAATGCAGCAACGTAAGCATGTTTATTTAAATTATTTTCAAACACAGCTGCAAATACTAAAACATCGTCTACAAATAATAATTTATCATACTACCATAGGTTTCAAGTAGTGCTGAGCATCAAATTCGAATCAATCCATATCTGTATTACCGTTTCGGATTGGTTCGGATTGAAACATAAGTAACAATCCATTTAATCCAGATTAAAATACCAAATCCGTATTATGGTTATTATTATTTAATTGTGAAATTAGTGACAAAATTAAAAAAAAACAATATAATAAACAACCTTTTATTTCAAAATCATGAGTGTGGTAGATTTATCTGTGAATCGTGTATGTAAACATTGCTGTTTATGCTGTTTATTAATATAGAATTGCCTAAAGATTATAAAGAATAATAATAGGTACTTGTCTAATAATTTGATGCATTATAATATGATTTATCTACTAAGTTTCTCAGATCTCTTAAGTTGAAACATTGTGAAAAACTCGAAAATCATGGGATTTTTTTTAATAGGGGTCTTATTACATTATTAATGGATCACATATTTGTATTATAATATTGTATAGATAATAATGAAAAACAATCTGATTATGGAAACACTGCAGCTGAATCAACAGATTTAATCCAAGAATCTGGATAAAAAGGATTGATCTGAAATTCTGATTATGTAATTATAATCTGTAATTCGGATTGGTCAAAATAATGCTCAGCACTAGTTTCAAGTATTTTTAAATTAAAACATTTATATATATAAATTATTTAATAACATTAAACTTCTACATTGCTGATAAGGGATTAGTATTTTTGCAATATTTCTTGTTAATACTATTTTTAAATTGTATATTTCATTATAAATAATCTAACCAATCATCAACAGCCCTCAATTTGGCTTTGGAACATCTCTAGGAGGTTGGCCTTCATCGTCAACACCATCAACAACAACTAATTTTAGTAACTTAGGTGTCACTATTAATAAGCAAACTACAAATGCACCATTTTCTTCATTTGGTAATGTAAGTTCTTCTACAACTTCATTATTTGGAGCTAACGCTACATTAACAACAACTACAACTAAACCAGGTAATTTTAAATGAACTGATTATTTTAAAGGAAATAGTAAATTATTTTATTTTAAACAATTTAGCATTTTCCCTTGGTAACAATGCAACGTCAAATGTTCCTTTAAATCTTTCTTTTGGTTCATCTGTAACTACAGCTGCTACATCTGTTGCTCCGTTTACACTTGGAACTGCAGCATCGAATGTCAAACCTACAGTATCTCTTACTGGTACACAATTGACATTAGGAACAACTGCAAATGTAACTGCTACTGTTACTCCTGGTTAGTTAAAACTTATCTTAATTGCAATATTTAATACACATTATAATATGTATATAAAATGTTATATCTGCATTGTATAGTGACAATGTTTTAAATGAGTGATGAGAAAAAACTGAAAAAAATTATCACCAATTCTCGATTATTCTTTTTTTATGTGAAATAAACAATTTCTTCCAAAATATGTACTCGATTTTCAATAAATAATTAGATTAATTTAAATTAATTATCATTTTTAGTTTCTCGTGGTCTTGGCGGTCTAGATACAACTTCAAATTTAAATCAAGGTACTTTATTAATTTTAAGTTAATACATTTTTATCTTCAATTAACTTTTTTTTTTTATGAAATATTTAGCACAAAATAAAGCTGTGCCTGCTCTTGAAATGCCTTTGCCAAATGAAATTTTACAGTTAGTCAATAATTTAAAGTAAGTATTTTATTTGAAAATATTAATGGCCTAATTATTTAAAAACAATTGTTCTGCTGAGATTTGAATAATATCTATTAATATATTATATTGTTTTATACTATATCTAATTACTTAACAATCCATTTAAGATATATTTAGCATATCATATACGTGTGTATGTGTGTGTGTATTATTGTGTTTTAATTGTTATCGCTACGCCACAGTGATAAAAGAGTTAAATGCTCAGCTTTAGCTTTGTTATTAATGCATACTAAATGTATATCCATATTAGATGTGATGTGTCGTGAAACACCATAATCAAATATACAATATAGAGTAAGGCAGGCTTAATGAAGTATTTCAACTATTTTTACAGAGATTTTCTGAAGCAACAAAAAACAATGAGCACTGAATTGGCACGTATGTCATCTAAAGGTTCAAATGAAGTTGCAGGTGACATAACATTGTGTCAAAAAAATTTACAATTTATAGAGCATAATTTAGATAAACAAAAAACATCTGTCGAAAAGTTAAAGTATGAAACTAATAAGGTATACAAATAATTCAGATAATACTTAAAATTAATATATGATTTTTATTTATTATAATTTTGTGTACATAGTGTTTACAAGATTTCGAAATTGCTCAACGTAATCATGACCATCCAGCAATGGTTCAAACTGATATGATAGAATCTAATATCAAATACTTTGTTGAGCTTATCAAATCATTACAAGAAAGAGGAAACATATTAAAAAATGAAATTGAAAATACTCAACAATATTTAGCAACATTGCCTTATAATAACAATATCACAGTGGATGGTATGCTCAAATTTCTTTAAACAAGTCTATTAATTGGTTTCTAAACTAAATTTTATATTTTAGAGTTAAGAAGAATTGGGGAAATGTATTACAAAAATGTAATTGCATTAGCTGGCCATTTACACGGTATACATAATGAAGTCCAAGTGTTAAAAGCAAGGCATTTATCTTTCCGAAGAGAAATTTTAAATGATCATACAAATATTTTTCAATTGAATCAAAATCCAAGTTCATCTAGTTTCTTTACATCTCGTCCAGATACTACTGGTCCTAATCCATTTTTAGGTTTAAGTAAGTACAAATAACTCAAATGTTTTAAAATTTGATTTCTTATGCCTATTTAACTATGAAATTTATATTTAATTAGATATAACAGCTTCAGCAGCACTAAACATAGGAACATTTGGATTAGATCAGTCTGGTGTTCTGCAAAACCAAGGTTTGTACAGATTAATGTAAATTAATTGAATAGTAATAAACTTGTGATTATTTTATTGCCAATCATCTGAAGAATGAAAATACTTTATCTTTATATATTTTTAATTTTTATAATGTAAAAAAGACTATATTTTAATTTTATATTCAAAATAAAATGAATTTCTTAAAAATACTAATGTTTAAAATATAAATATTAAATTTTAAACAGCTATAAATATTTAAAGAATAGATCAGATTAGTTCTCTAAAATACATACCATTAATTCTGACTTAAAATGCTTGTCAGTTTATTATTTAAGGTTTATTCTACAACAGTTTTTTAATTTAAGATAATAAATAAAACATTAATAAAAATAAAAAAATATTGTCATTAATTCATTATAAAAAATCACAAAAAAAAAATAAAAAATGTTAAAATTATTTTATTGAATGGTAAAATATTTACAGATGCCAGTAGTGTACAATCAAATTTTGGAACAAATTCATTATTCGGAACAAACACTCAACTGAATAATACAACACAATTCCAGGGTTTCTTTCCTAGCCACAAATAACAGTTAATATTATATGTTAAGTAAGAGTAACTACATTTTATATTTATAATTTTTATAAATTAAAATACATTTTAAATATTTTAAAATTATGCTATATAATTTGTTAACATTGTGTTTAATCAATAAATTGTTAAAACTTTATTGTATTACATTTTTTAAAATATAGTTAAATATAAATATTGTAGTATTATACAAAAGAAAAAAATCAATTTTTTGGCATTAAATTAAATAGTTAAGTTGAATTTATGTTAATAGTTCTCATTGTCAATTAAAGTTATTATGAATATTAATTTATCTAAAGTTAACAGCTCTTTGTAATCATTCTGTATTTCATGTGTAATCTTGTTTTCATATCAATAATAAATTACTAGTGATTGACAGTTTCGTCTACTATCTATTTAGTATTGAGTATTCATATTCTTTTAAACCCTCAAGGTTATTAGCAGTTTTTCTTTATAATTATTAATTTATGAAACAACCTAGTGAACCTACTATCATAACATAAATATTTAATAATACACTAATTGCTTAATTATGTGGTGATAAACTTAGAAGATTTGACTTGAGAATCAACTGACTATACAAATGTTATTTACCTATACAAAAAGTTAATTGTGCATACATTATCTATCCATTGTCTATTAATCCTAAACTTATTTTAACTCCAGTCCTACAGAGTTTAGCTTACAGCATCTTTTTCTACTGCCAAATATAATTTGACGGCGAGCCCAACGGCCAGACTATGTTAACTCCAACCAACACTGCTTTGTATTTAATGTTCAAACAATTGTCAAGTCATATGCATATATTTTTTTCGAGAACTTAAAATTATTCCAAAGTTAGCTACAAATTAATTAAGAAGTTTAGAAACAAACATTTTTGTGATAATTTTTCTATTTTTTTGCTATATTGATCAGTTTCCATTAATGCTGCTGTTTTTTCATGATCACGCCTCGCATTAACATGCGTCTAAATCAGGGGTGTCCAACCTTTTTGTGAAAACTGGGCCACATCATATAGGTAGAAGTTGTTGTGGGCCACATACTTTTTTTTTAATAATAATACATTCAAATTTAATGATTAAATTATATTTTATAATACAGCAATACATTTTTTTTATAATTTTACAATAGCGAATAATAAGCAGAAATATTTTTACAAGTATTAATATTGAATTATAAGTACACAGAAAAATATATTTATTTATAATAAAAAAAAGTTTTAGTTTAAAAAAGTTATTTAATGTGAAATTTGAAATTGCTTTTTTTTGGGAAAGTAATGAATCAATATCTGGATCGATTGAAGTTGTGGCAATCCTTAAACAATTTTCAAGGTGCTTATCTGATATAGTGGACCGATTCTTACTCTTTGTGTTTTTTATTCTTGTAAACAATTGTTCGCAAATGTAGGTACTGCCGAAAAGCGAGAACATGAATAGGCATGGTCATGAAGGACTGGATATGTTTCTTTGGGTAGATATAATTTATATAAATCTAATAAAGAAGACTGATTAAATTTTTTTTGAGTTAAATATCTGATTGCAACTCAATGCATTTCATTTAAAATTTAGTTTCCACAGCTGTAATATCAACCGAAAATGGTGTTGCGAAAATAGTAAAGAGTTGACTATTCTTACAAAAATCTTGAATTTTATATTCTTAAAATAAATTTGTTCTCGTAATACTAATATGTTATACACAATTAATTTATGGTTTTTAAATTGAAGTGAGGGCCGCATAAAAATTTACCGCGGGTTAGACAGCCCTGGTCTAAATTGTTTCAATATATTTGTATGTGATTCCAGTCAGATAAAATTATATTGGCGTTTTCCCTAAATACCGATAAATGATCGTGTGCGCTGTGCAGAAACACTAGGTTGGATGATAAAGAAAATATTTTTTGATAACTTGAATTTTTCAAATAAATAATAACGTATAAAAATTCTTTCTTTATTAATAATTTATTTGTAAGATTATGGCTAAAGTAGTGAAATTTAGAGAAACTCAAATTTCGGTACTGACAACTGACACACATATGTAGGTACAGTCGTAAAAGGACGGAAATACCATACAATTGGAATTTTCATTTTACTAACGAATAATCGGGGTTGTATTGAAGCATATACTCATAACAGTATTTACAAAGAAATGGGTATACGTAAAAAAAAAATATTCATTTTATACGTTCACAGTAGGTAAATGTTGACAAATGACAATGGGTAAATTATTTTATTAATTGTTTTTGAAAATTTTATATTTTTAAAAATTTCTGGTTTAGATACATTAACCAATTATTGAGCGTAGCAAGAAAATTTTTTTCAGATAAATTTTAAAAAAATATTGCGTATACTCAAAACATTATTTATTTACCAATACATATCTCTGGGTATAATAAATTATAGATAATTGAGCTATAATGTGATGATATTTTATTATTATTCTAATATACTTTGTATATCGTCTTTAAGCTTGAGTGGTCGAAATATTATGTTTAAATATCTTGTTTTATTACACTGATCATTGGTGTGTTAAGATTTCAAATAAATGTAGTTTTAAGGTGTTGTGGGGGACTTTGCCAAGGCTTATATTGACATCAAAAGTATTTTGCACCTATAGTGAGATAATTCTTTGCGGGCGTCTCTGATAGTGTACTACTTTTTCTAACCGATGTAGCGCCTACATGGTAAAATCGGCTTCATCGCTTAAAGCACTATGCACGAAAATGATCCACGGTACGTTGTGTGGCAAGTGGTTTTCATAAGGTGGTAGAATAAGTTAGAAGGCAATAAAAATCCGTTGATAATGTTATATTGTTTAGTGTTAAAAAAACATTCTATAAAGCTCCAAGTCGTGTTGTTTTTTTCAAAATCTGAAACCCCACATATAAGTGTTTGCCCCCAGAACCAGTCATTATTCGTTGGTGTACATGAATTAAAGTGAAAAACCATATTTTTGTGCTTATTTTGTAACTTTTTATTGTACATTATAAAGCGCATATTTTACAGTTTTTTTAAGCATAGCACATTATGATTTCCTTACTATCGTTTTTAATCTTGCTATTGCGTCTAAGGTTGAACAACCGCATCTAAACCCATATTGATAAATTATTCCTTGTTCCTTTTTTAGTTCCAAATAGAACAAAAAATACTTCCAAGTCTCAACCGGATCATAAATTATTTATAATTTTATTAAATAATGTTCATACAATTTTCTGTCGACGCGACGATAACGATTTCTATAAAATATTAAAAAAATATTAATATAATGATAATAAGTTTTAACGATTAACGTAAATATTCGATAACGATCGTCAATTACATTAATACACACATTAAAAAAATATATATTTAAATTTCAATTATTTACATAAAATGTGTATTGAAACTCGAAAGGAATGAAAAATGTCGTTGCTTTTCCTTGAAAAAAGTTACTTGTTTCGCTTCTCGTTCTTTTTTCATAAAAAGGAATTAGTTTTTTAAATCTAATTTCAGACTCGTTCCAGGAATCCGTTCCTTCCAAACACTGTTCGTTATTCAGAAATTATAGAATCGACGACTGAAGAAAATCGCAACTGCAATATTAGACGCAAAATATGCATCAATACTTCTACCTGCAACTGTGCACTGCAGTTAACCATAATATTATTAGGTAAATATACCTACTAAAAAAATTTTTTTTTTTATTTTAACCCCGAGTTACGTTGTTTAAATAATTTTTCGTTTATTAAACAGCGAGTTTGTATAATTGTATCAAAAAATAAATGTTACATTATTTTTGTAAACATGAAAAAAAATTGTCCCGCATTCTTGCTTTTTACATCAGCCGGCCACCCCAATTATTATGCGCGTACGTGCAATTTAACAGTGCATGGCCTCCGATACGAGGTTACTATTTTTAAACCCGAGACTTTGACGGAGGGAAAAAAAAAAAGAAAAACCGCTGCTGCGCACAGCACCATTTCACCGCGCCCCGATCCGGCAGCAGCGAACCCTGGGTGCGGGTACACGCGCATGGTCACTGACCTCCGAACAGATGCAGATTTCAGTGGTTCTTATCAGGTGATAATGACAATTATTTTCGTGAGATTAGTCGAATCCTAGTTTTCAAACAAAGATGTTGCCGAGTGCTAACAAGTTTCGACGTTTCCGCGTGTATTAATAAAATCTCACGTTTTTTTCCAAACTCCGGAGAAACAAGTGACATGCACGCGATCCGTTTGGTTTTAAATGTGGCCCGAAAAATAAATTAACATTTTTTATCTATGTTCTGTATTTAAGGTTATACCGCGAATTTGTTCGTTTTTTCCTTTTGTTATTGTTATTATTTTTCTCGTAATTATCGAAAATATCGACTATTCGACCGTCGTAGCAAAATACTCGTCAGTGTCAGTGTTTGTCAATACTCTCTTGTCGTTTATCAATCATTGTTGAATAACATAATGTTTTATTAATTTGTTATTTATTATTATTATTATTATTGTGACATTATGTGTAACTGTTAACAGTAATCAAAACGACGTACTGTACCGATTTTAAACTCTTAATTAAACTTTTCCAATTGGATGGTTGTCTATATTTTCATGGTCAGATGCGAATGAACGATGCTGTTGTTGAATATAATCCATCGAAATAAAGACGAGTGTTTCCTGTTAATACTGGCGCTTTTGCTTTATTACGTGATGATATTTTTAGAAGAAACCGAGAAACTTCGTTGAAAAGGTAGTTCTATTATAGTCAATTTGAATTATGTTGTGTACGTAAATTTCATTTACAATTAAAAAATCTGAAAAAACGATTTAAAAATAGTTTTTTATATTTGATATAGGTTGTAAGAGTTTGGATTTTTTATGCCCAATAACTACTCACAAATCGAGGGAAATACTTGATTTGTAACGTAACAACCGCACCGCGTGTAGGTCGTGAAACCAAGTTGGTGGATCTGTTAGGTTTTAATACGTGTATTTATTATGGCAAGTAAAGCGATTTGGCTTGAAAATATCATTACTAATGACATCTTTTAATTTATTATTATTATTACTCTTACAATAACAAGGGGACTAAGGGACATTATATATTACGAAACGACGACAGGTGACTTGAGGCGAGTGAATGTTCAGTTGTCTGGCAATTCTGGCTACCAGCGGCTCACGATGTTGGCTTAGACCATCATAGTTGCCGTTGTGTGACTGTGTGCAAAAATATTAAGTTCTGAAGACGTGACGGTGTGCAAAAATATTAAGTTCGGGAGACGTGACTGTGTGCAAAAATATTATGTTCGGGAGACGTGACGGTGTGCAAACGCCTGCATCAATCAACGGTCGTTGAGAGTAATGATGGGAATAATCGAATGAAATAATCGAATCATTCGATTATTTTAAAAATCATTCGAATAATAAAATAATCGAATAAAATTATTCGAATGATCAAAATTAGTAGTAAAAATAATCGAATGCTTTTCTTATCTCAATTTTACTTTTCCTACCCGTATACTATACCAGTTTCTAATGAATTGTAATGTTTACTTTCCTTTGTTGTTATACTTAGATTTAAGTCATTGGGTATTAAATTAAGAATGCGACTGTCCATGTATTGTATTATTATTTATTTTAATCATTAATTTAAATATTTAATTTCCGGTATCGGTAATTGCCACTCTAATCGTTATTCGGTATAATACGTTTAAATATTTGGATTGAAAATATATTTAACACTTGTAGATTATCATTTAATTATTTATATAACCAGTTCAAGCAATGTATATCATAAATTATTTGAATACTCGATTATTTTTATTTAGTTTACTAAACATTCGATTATTTTGTTTTCGAATACTAATCATTCGATTATTCGATTATTTTTTTTTTCGATTTCTAATCATTCGATTATTCCCATCACTATAGTTGAGAGAAAAAAAAATTCATTTTTTGTTGTTGAGCTTTTTGACGGTGGGGCTGGTCAGTGTCGTCGTTGATGTAGTTTTTTTATATAATAAGTTTGGGATAGCAGGATGCACTGTGTGCAATACTGGCTTTGATGGCGACGACGATAACAGCGACAGCCGCCGTTTCCCGCTGTTCGTGGGTACGAACACTTGTTTGATTAGGTCGGGGGTACGAAAACTTTTGCTTGTGGTGGTTGGGGTAATTGTTACATAATATTGCTATTGTTGTAACTAATAATAATTTCGCGTATTCGCTTTTAATAATAATAATATCGTAATTGACTAAGAGACCTAAAATTTCGTGACGTTACAAGGTATTTATATACCCATACCTACATTCTGTTATTAACATGTTTTCAATTTTATTTTAAACTAATATCAAACTTTGATAGTTGATAATATTCTTGAACAATAATAGCCAATACCTATTTCAAATCAATTGTCGTTTTGAATTATCTTTGTGACTTTGGAGTAAATATGATGTTTGAAATTTAATTATTTAAAACACTCCAGCTTTTCACAAAAAAAAAACTAGGTACCTACACACCACAGTTCTAAATTAAAACATAAAATATTATTTCAAAATGATGCTTTTAACTCTTGATTTCTTTAATTTTAAATTTATCTTACAAAATCAGAACTACCTACCAGAAAATCTAAAATAAAAACTTAGAGAAGCACATAACTTGGATTCTCTCTTAATTGTGTATATGCCCAAAGACAGTGATTCCAATGATATTTGCTTTCATGTTATTTTTGATAGTTATTTCAATAAAAAAATGAAACTGAATTGTATTAGATTAAACCAGAACTTAAATAATATGCTTGTAGTAAAAAAAAAATCTGCCTGAAATGATTAAAAAAGCTATTGAAGTTTAGTTTTATCAAAATGTTAACAGCCTCTAAACTGTATCTGATATATACATAAATTTGCCTTATTTATAAAATAATGAAAAAAATTTCTGTTTAATACCTATTTATTTCGAAATGCAGGTCAATCATAAATATAATTTTACAGATCCGACTAGTGGAGAACACATTCAAAATATTGAACGTTTATGGCGATCGACTAAAGAGTAGAATAAATAACATTTGGGAATTTCAAAGGATTTATATATTAATTATTCAAAGATGTTTGTTGAAGATTTAGTCAAAGGATTTTATGACATAATTTCAAAAAACGTATGTATATAATATATATATTGTTAAATCTTATTATTTACTATCTATATTCTAAATTGTTTCTTACGGAATTTTATAACTTAGTATTTAATATATTTCCCAATTATTAAATCTAAAACATTTTATTATATGACATTTCTGCAACTCAATAACATTTGTTTACATTTGTTAACATTTTGTAATAAAAATGTTATGAACCAGATTCATCAATTATTTTGGTACAACTTTATTAAATTAATTCATCTTGAGGGTGAGGGGGTATTTGAGAAGCCGCTTCTAAATTTTTTAAGGGGTGGTAAATGGATGAGTAAGTAATGACCAATAGGTAATAATTAAGTATTAACTATAGTTCCTATTTTAGTAGTTACAAATATTACAGTGAATGACTATCGGGTTATTGAGGATGCAGAATTGGTAAAATATTAAAATATCCTCTGAAAAATGTCAAGTTTGCCATGCCACTGTTCCTATTCATGTTTATATCTTATTATTTTTTAATAATGTCATTACAGTAGTACAGAACTACCTAAATAATTAAGTTATTAATATTAATATCTCATAATTTTTTTTTCTATCTTTTAAAGAAAATTTTGATTTTGGTTAACTATGATGTGGATGCAATTTGTGCTGTGAAAATACTTCAGTGCATATTACGTTTTGACAATATAGTTTATGTTCTTGTACCAGTAAAAACTGTTACAGAGTTAAAAAAAGCTTTTGAAGAGCAAAAAGTTGATGTAAGCACTTTAGTATTATTATTTTTGTTCAAGATTTTCTGTTTAAATATTAATTTTTTTTTAGGTAAAATATGTTGTGTTAATCAATTGTGGTGGTACATTAGATATAATAGAAATATTAGAACCAGATGAAAGTATTACATTTTTTGTTGTCGACAGTCATAGGCCTACAGATATATGCAACATTTATAGTAGTTCTCAGGTATTTTATCTTCATGTTACAAATATTTGAAATTATATTTTTAAACTGTGTGTTGTATTTAAGGTTAGAGTACTAACACCTCCTGATGATGAAGAAAAAATTCCTGATTTTGAAGAAATTTTTAATGAAAATGAAGTAATTATTTTTTATTTATATGTAAGAATAATATTTACATATATTTTATATGTTTAGTCATCAGACGAAGATGTTGATTCAGAAGAACTGGATGAAGAAGAATCTGATACTGTCAATGTCAATAGCGTTGAAGAAAAACAAAACAAAAGGAGAAAACTGGATCAAAGCACACTAGTTAAAAGAAAGGAAAGAAGAAGATGGGAAGAAAATAGAAAAAAATTGTTATTTGATTATACTCAATTTTCATACTATGGACGTTCTGTATGTATATTTTAATATTGTTCTGAAATTTTATCTCTCTCTATAATATGCATTTTTACTTTATAGGTTGCAATGTTAATGTTTGATCTTGCTTGGAAATTACACAGGGAATCTGTTGATTTATTATGGTAAATAATTTATTCAAACATTCTTCTATGATTCAATGATTTCTAAATTTTACATTTTTTTCAGGTGGGGAATTGTCGGTGTGACTGAACAATACATTTTGGGTAAGACAGAACGTATGCGTTACCTTAAAGAAGTAGAATTAATAGCTGGTCACATTGGTCGTATATGTGATTCTACTGTTAGTAATGATGATGAAGATAATATGTCACAGTTGTCAATGACTAAACCTTCAAACACTTCTACAAATCTTCGAATTGAATCAGAAAAAGAGTAAACTATTTTGAGTTAAGTATATATTAATAAAATGTAATTAATTAATTACCAATTTTCAGTCTATTATTAGCTCTATACAGACATTGGACAATTGAATGCAGTCTTCGATATTCAATGTTTACAGCAGTGTCATTGAAACTTTGGACAATTAAAGGCGAAAAAAGACTGAAACAAATATTAGCAGAAATGGGGTAAAATCATTATAATTTTCATTTCAACTTATGTATTACATTGTTAATGTTTTTAATGATATATACTCTATAAAATTGATGCAGTTCTCAAAAGTAGAGCGAGTATATATTATAAATACTGTAGTGTATCTCATACACTCACTTCTTCTAATCGTCACTACAGATCACAAACAACATGTCTTAACTTTCCCAACTTACTCAACCATGGGAGAGGCAGGACGAATTACTAAGTCTGCTGTATTATTTGGTGGCAGCAAAGATTCTCCTCCGATTCTCTACGTTCAACCAAAACTCACTCTATATCTAACAATCCACGTAAAATGGTTTTCAATACATTGTAAAGATACCACCATGGTTTTGCAATAAATATTGTTTGGATTATTTTCTTTTGATCATTACTGTAATCAACACAGTTCACACCATCTTTTATTGTGGTTTACCTATTATACGACAGCTTTAAGTTTGGCCATAATACCTTGATAAATTCTTGTCACACAAGCAATTCATTTAACAAAATATCAAACATCATCCTTGAAGTAGGATTTCAGGAATTTGCGGATCACCTCCATCCCAGTTTGTGTTAGTTTTATTTTTAAATAAATTCTGGATTAAAATTATCATTTTACATTTAAGGTTGCCTTTAGCTGAAAGTCGTCAAATGTACCAATCAATGGATTTGGGCTTACGTAAACAATTTTATGGTATGATGGAAAAAATTTCCAATACCCATAATTTATTACAAATGACTTATCCTTCGTTTATGCTACATCAAGGATTTAAAACGAGATATCAATGTGCTGACTATGTTTATTCAATGGTTGCTACATTGGAAACCAATGTAAGTTTGTCAAGTTTTTAAAATTTAAACTTTAATTTTTATATTGAACCTTTTCTGTTCTTCTCTTATTCTTGTAGTCTCGTGAAAATTCCCCTACACAGTGTTTTTATAACACAATGGATTCATTGTCCAGGTAAGAGACGAAAATTAATAAATGAACGATGATCACTAAATCAAAAATATTTATAAATTGAATTGTGTTAGATCAAAAAAAGATTTTTTAGACCAAGGAATAGAAAAAGCCAAGTGGATATTGTCTAACATGTTTAGGCATGTCCAGGCAGCATTGGACATGAGACAAGTTATATTGGCTGGACCGTTTTACTATTTAATTGTTCAAGAGGTATGCACTACCGCATTATGATGATTGACTTCACAATTATTTTAGTGTTATAAAAAGTATATTTCTGTTTAATATTCTTAAATTTGTTGCATAGGGTACGTTGCATTCTCAGCACTATTCCAATCCTCACTGCTTAATTATGTTAGCATCATTTGCATTAAGAGCTCAAGTAGCGTCATCACGAAAAATCAAAGCTACTCGTTTGCCATTAATTGCTTCAGCAACTCTTGATTCGGATCAAGATACATGTTTAGTAGTTGGTATTCCTCCTATCACCGAGTCAATGCCTAGAAGGTTAGTTAAGTTATATTTTTATTTTTAGTAATTATTATGCCATTTTAGATAAAATTTGCAAAAATATTAACTATCAAATATACAGTAGAGTTGCAATAACTTGATTTCAGTAACTTAATTTTTTTCTTTTCCCTAGAAGTACTTATAAATTATATTTGAGGTATAGAACTCAAAAAATACATATCAATTTATTTTTAGAGGAACAATTTAAAACTAATAATTATTGATGTAGCTTCTTCAACATTGTACTTAATGTTATTACTTAATATCTTTAACAAATGACACAGAATATAAAGATCTGTAAAGTTAGGTATTTGGTCTGCCTCAGTATAGGTTTGTACCTATAATAAATTTGATAACAAATTTAACCAGTTATTTAAATAGTTAAAATCATTAATAAGATTTCTTTAAAATTATTTGGTTGATATATAAGTAAGTTTTTATTTATACTTATTAAGAAAAAATATTGACTAGCTTGGATTTCTGATCTATAATCAATGTTACTTGAAACTTAATAATCTCTTTAAATAGTGTACAGAAAACGTAAAATTTCATTTTTGTTTACTATTTCCATTTAAAATGACTAGGAAGGAAATTTCTTAAAATAAGCATAGGTTCTAAAATCAACTATCGGATTTTATGTCTATATTTAAATATTTAGTTATTTAATAAATATGTAAAACAAATATTGATATTTACTATTTATTTATAAATTATTATATAAAAGACTGAAATGAATATTTTTTCAATTTATAGAGCATACCTCGGAGCTGGGTTTAATTAAACATAGGATACTCATTTGTAATCACTTTGCCTGCCACCATGCCATATAAAATGTATCACCCTGCCACAGAATCACCATCTGTAGTAATATAATATTCTTTATAATATACTGTTACAAAACTTTTAAATAAAAGTAAATAATAATATTTTATTGTTTACAACTCATAGTAGCATAATCCATAATTACACGTAAAAAAAAAATAATATAATTTTCTAAAGATCCTTAAATGTCATACATTTTATTTAAATGATATATTTTTATTGAAAAAATGTAATGCTAGTAATTACTGCTGGATATCATTAAATTAAAATATAAAATAATTTTTTAAAAATATGACAACATACTAAAACATAATTATTATTTAATAATATCCAATTTCAAATATTTTAAAAATATTTACCATTTTAACATAAAGAACATAATATATCAAGATACAGCGAAATATTGAAATTTCAGATCAAAGATTGCTGGTTGTAAAGTAGATTGGCAACAAACAAAGTTCTGGTTTATTACCTTAATAAACAATTAACTTTTTATAAATTATAACAAAATGTATACCACAGTTATTAAATTTTAAAAGGGCTGGAAAGTAATTGGATTATAGAGATAAGAGTTTCTTTTCAAATAAAATATTTTTATCATGTCTTTTCAGCAAGATTGTGTATGTTTAGAGACTGACAAATAGGGTGGTTATAGTAGTCTTGAGGTGGACAAAAAATCATAAACTATATTAATGAATAATTTATAATTTATTTATTTGGTAATTCACATCTGACAAATTATATAAGACAATCAATGTATCATGTATATAAAAAGAAACTACAAAACTGAATTTAGAAGTAATAAGTGTAACAGATAAGTTTAGAAATATTAGTTAAAATAAGGATAAATTTTTAAAGTCTTAGAGTGAAATCAAAAGTTTAATATATATTATCTAAATGATTTTCTAAGCGTAGTATTCTATGAATAGGACGATTGTGTCCACGAGCAGTTATATAGGTAGACAAATCAAATAGTTGGTATATCATGGTTGAATATAATGCATTATAATTAATTATTTCTTATTTATTTAAGGATAAAATTAAAGAAAAACGCTTATTGTTTGAACATTTTAATTTATTAAATAGTTATATGATTACAGCATATATATAGAATCTAAAGTGTAATATAATATAAATATTTTAGTTTTTTTGGAAAAGCATTCGAACAAGTTTCCAACAAAACAAATATTGAAGTTTCATTGGATTACTTTGATTTGTCTATCGCAAAAATGCAAACTAAAGATAGACCAAAGTTTTTTGATGCCCTGGCAGCATTACTTAGTTGACATTTGACAAGTAATGTATATTTTATTAAGTATTAATTGTTTAAATTTGACATAATGTAAATTAGTAAAATATGTTTTTTAATTATAAGCACAATAACATTGTAAATTTTTTGAAATTTGTTTATTTCATTAAATAAAATATTAACATAAGTATTATAATTTTTTTTATTGAATTGTTACCTGAAAACTTAATTTTTTTTAGAATGGTATTTTGTGTTTATACATTTTAACATTATACACTGCATCAGGTGTTTGAACCTAGAAAAAAAAGAAATTGTAAATATTTTATAAGTAAAAATACATAAAGCAATTATTCTTATAAATTATAAAACGTTTAGAGCATATAATATTACTATTTTCATAAAAAATTTTATTTGTAAACACGTGTGCATAGTTTTATTAATTGTAAAATAAATACCACCAATGAAATATAACCCAATACTAAAAAAGTATAAAGGTGTAACATGCTTGTGGTATATAAAATATATATTAATATATTTAATGTTAAATGATAAAGAAATTTTAAAATTTAAGTTTAATAAAAATAATACTTTTTTATGTAATTTAATACAGAATATTAAAAAAAAAAAAGGTAATTGGAAATAAATAAACACCTATTAGTATTTTGATAAATAGCAATATTATTTCTCAAGTTTATAAACCTTTTTATATATAGTAATAACTTTATAGGTACCTTAGACATTTTTTTTTAACCAATACATAAAATAGTATTTGATTTATTAATAAAATAAATAAATAATTATCTAAATTAAAGTATACCGGTTTATTTTGTAAGATCTATCATAAAATAAAATAATTTAAAATTAAATAATTGCAATGTAACAACATAGAATCTAATTTCCCCTAAATAAGTTTTTTTATATATATATTAACACAATTCATTGTATGTATTTATTTACTTCAGAAATTTTATTTTTTATAAATACCTCGTTTTATATAAATACCTGACAAAAAGTCACATGAATTTTTGAAGATCTGCAGACTTTCGAATGATGAGTAAGCACTTTTTTGAAATAAAGCGCCCATATGACCATTTTCTTCTGCTATGCGATAATTTACACCATAGTTGTAACAGGATTTTGTTATCATTCAAATATTTTTTAATGGATATTTTTTCTTTTGTTTTTATTTTAGAATTAACATAATTATAGGCTTAACCCCATTCTCATTTTAAATTACACACCTTATCAATAGCATTGCGTTTTTAAAAATCAATTCTGAATAAGCTTTAATATGATAAAATAGTAAATATTTACCTGAATTAATGAATATAACACATCATGTCTTGAATAAAATTCTAGTAATCTCTACGACTGTTGCCATTATGCCCTTTATTTAAAAAATATAAAGGTATAAATTTATTAGATTTAGTAACTAAAAAATTATAAAACAAATTTACCTCTATGCCTATGACTATTAGAAGAACGACGATCACTGCGGCTTCTACTTCTCCGTCTTTCTCTTTCGTGTCGTTCAGATTTTCTGTGAAATTATTATTTTATTGATATAAATTATTAAATAAAGTAAATAATTTTTTTCCTTTAAAACAGATAATTACCTATCAATTCTATGGCGAGACCGGTCTCTAGAGTTTTTAGATCTCTTGTCATTATTAGCATCACGACTATGTCTATCTACGTCTTTAGAGTTACTTCTGTATTAAATTAAAGAACAAAATATAGTTGCGATTTTAACCTTTTAGAGGTAAAATAATATACCTAGTACGGTTCATGCGTTTTTTTCTTTCTTCTTCGCGTTGTTTTTCTCTTTCTTCTACATATTTTTTCCTTTGCTCTTGTATTTCATTTACTGCATTTTTTAAACGAGCATAACCCATATGTTGTTTTCCCATTAAATGATCATCAATACGAGATTGAGCATCACCAACAATTAAAAAAGCTCCACAAACTTCACATACTTCCATTTGTTTTTCTTGAGCAGCAGCTAGTTCATACGTCTAAAGTAAAAGTTAAATTTTATAATATGAAATATTGAGCATATAATTTTATTCTTTCTAAAATAATTACTTGTGACCAATGAATGCTTTCATTTTGCTTTCTCAAAGTGTCACGTTCTTCTTTTAATTGATCACAAAGCTTCATAAGTCCCTGAGCTTCTTCAACATGACCACGTGTACCCATTTGTTCAGCTTCTTGAACTAACCCATTAATTTTTTCTGACAATAATTTAATTTGCTCTTGGTTTTTCTGACTTTGGCTATTAGAATGGGACACCGGCTACAAAATATTAAATCAAAATGTTATTTAATTATATTATACTAACTAATGTTAATCAAATTATATTTCCCAAAGCTATTATTATATAAAATTGATTAATAAGAAGTCTAAATTTAAAATCATGTAATAATTATTATAAGTTATAACCAATATTATATAAATAATAAAAATCCTACAGTAACCAAACAAAAATCACTTCTTATAATAACTAAGATCCTAAGATTTGATTATTAGCTATAGCCTGTAATTGTCTCAAATTCTTATAATTTGATATAAAATAATAATAATTTATTTAAAATATACAGAGTATCTAATAAGACAATAAATAAATATTAATCTATGTAAATTGATATAAATTTCAGAATATTATGTAAATTGTTAAAACAAATATTACATATTATAAATAAAATATTTGCCATTACTCATTAACAACATATTAAATTATGCATTAAATTGTTTAAAAACAATATGTTTACATTTTTAAATAATTGACATTATTGTATTAGTTTGAAGAATTGAAAAGAAATTAAAAATGATTTAATAAGGAAGAGATAATAAATAAAATTATTTAAGTATAATAGTATATATTAAAAACACTACCATATAACAATACAAATTTAAGACTTATCACCCACATATTTACACAATTGAAACTAAAATCTAAACTTAGTAATTATTTTAATATTTAAAATATAAAGGGAGGGAATTATTTAATGATGTACCTCAAAAACCTTTGACGTGTTTAAGATTTGAGGCTGTTAGCGCCGCATCCATGATCAACAATACAGCATCCGATCACAATCTGCCTTTTTAAATTACCTATAGAATACGCTAACAACTTTATATAGGCCAAATGAAATTATTGATTTCATTTTTGTACTGTTTATTATTATAAACAATGACTGTAAATAGGTTATTTTTAATATTGTTTAAGAACTTACATAAAAAAAATGTAATGTTACCTAATTAATCATAAAATAGATTTGGAATACTAACCGTTTCAGTTTTATTCATAAGCTCCAACCTTTGTTTCCCTTTTTCAATGCGGCGCTCAACATCATTTAATAAACTATTAGCAAATGCCACAAACTCGTCTTCATATTGTATTTTAGAACGGCTACTAGCTTCATTATATTGTGTTTTAGCTTCTTCACAGTGAACTTTTGGGCAAGCTCCAAGATCAGCACGGGTATTGACAAACAGATCATGTGGACAAAATTTAACCATAAAGTATTTACAAAACTGAAAACAAAAAATATAAATATAAATTGTTATATTTTAACGAAAAGGATGATTTAACTAATGAGGTTGCCTATTGTTAATTAATATTGAAGATAATTTTTTTGTATTGATTCACAAAAACTGAATTCAAACTTATAATTCATAAATCAAAAGAAATTAAGTTATTATTTCTCTAAAAAACAAGATTGTTAATAGTTGACAAAAATATTAGTACCTTCTAAAATTCAACAAAAAGCCCGCTCAGGATTTAAAAGTTTCACTACACTAATATCAAGTAGGGATAAATCACAAATTAATAATTTTACTTAAGTAAAACATGGTAATCAAACATTTACCTCCTCTCCAGTATTTTAATAATAAAAGGGTCTCAAAGCCTTCCACTTTAGAAAAATGTAAACAGTTCAAAGTTTGAAAAAAATTTAAATTTAAACATATCAAATAGTTTGAGTAATTATTATAATCATGTTTAAATGTTTAAGTATGATGACAAATGAATTAAATTTTTTTTTTAAATAAAAATACTGTTGGGTTTACCACTATTATATTTTAAAATTTAGTATGGATATATCTTTGAATTTTTGAAAGTTTTAAAAAAGGTGAGATTTTTGATTTGAACTTGTAAAATTGAAGTTTTTCCCTATTTTTTTTTTTTTTTTTTTATAGCAACTAGTATACAATTAAAATAACTCAACAATCACAATATAATAAAGTACAAAATATCTCTAATTTTAATGCTTATAAATAGATATGATATGAATATATATAATAATAATAATAATAATATATATCATATGAAGAATATGTCTAAAAAAAAATTAATTAGGAGTAGAATATCTACAATTCAAAATTACTCAAAAGAAAAATGTCCACTTTATTAAAATAAGTGAAAATAGATGTACCATTACCATTCTTAAAATGTTCAAAATATTATTGCAACTTATAAAATTACTTTATCATGTGAAAATCACATAACTATTTAAATTTTATTAAATTGACGAATAATTAGTTATGTAGTTTGATTATTCAATAAAAAAATATTTTTTGTGTTGACATAGTAACGAGTCATGGCTAACCAAAATAATTTACCTCAGGATCTTCCCAATGTACAGGTTTTTTTTGAGCGTTCGGACCGTCGTTCCGATTTCTCCCCATAAGTTCATCCAACAATGCAGCAGCTGCCGATACTGCCATTATGTAACCGTTTAATTAATAAAAAAACTAAACGTTATTATATTGGGGTGTAATAGTCAAATCGATAAAATGTGTGAATAATTATTCGAAGAAAACAATATTTAATTATTAACGCGATTGATTGTGCTAAAATGAAAATGAAACTTCCACGATTTCTAATATAGTGAAAAAGAAAAAAAATTATTTTATGAATCCTGAACGACAAGAAGATAGGTTCCGCGCTGGGCTGCAGTGTCCACAAGCGCAATGGCAAATAAAAACATATTATCTGCAAAAGTAGCTGGTTAAATTAACGTCGCGTACACAAAATGAAGTAAATTAGTAAACTGTAAAAGGTTTCTTATTGTAAAAAGTAATTGTGATAACGATTCGGTTGCTTCACGGGTAGAGCGTCGTCCACTCTTACCACCATGATAGACCGAGGTAAAGCACTAAAATATATAATCTATAGTGCCATGACCAAGGTGGATGTATAAAATGATAACCGTCTTCCAGCCTATAGACATTATAGACCTACAACTATGAAGATTATCAGCTATGACCTAATTAGTAGTCACGCAGGTTCTAAAGTCCTTTGGTTTTTTTTTTTTTTGCATTAATAAACTCTATGTCGTTCTGTGCCCGTTGTACGGGTAAATTCAAAATAGTATTCTTGTGTTTTAATGAGTTTTGAATGACAAATAATTATTTGAGGAAATATCAAATAACATGCGACGTGACGTACAGTGATAACTTGGTTTTCAATTTTTATAACGTCCGATTTTTGTTTACATTAAATAATAATTATCAAATATAAATTTATTCAACAATAGATAAAGATAATTTTTTAATAAAATGTTTTATTTTAATCTCTGAACTTTCCGTCTTGTCAGTAATTGTTACTTGTTTATCGTCTTCCTTATGCATTATGCAAAGTGCAAACGTTTTTAAAACTTCGTCATTGTTAATTCATCATTCATCATTTCATTAAGTAGTAACTAGTAATGTTGGTTTAATGTCAGTTGATGATTGTATTACTTACTAGTCACATACAAAATTAGTCGACTAATCATATAGCTTGTTAAAACTTGAATTACTAAATTAAATGGAAGAAACTAATGCACCATTCCATAGTAGTACGACATTGGTGTTACGCCCACAAGTAAATGATGGCCAAGTAGTACATTTAAAATTAAAAAAACCCAAAAAGAATCACAAACAGGTTAGTTGGGATGCACATACTGTTGACAATGAGCACTTGAACAAGAAAAAGAGCAAATGTTGTTGTATTTACAAAAAACCAAAAAAGTTTGGAGAGCCCGATACAGATGAAAGCAATGAAAGTGATAATGACGAATGCGACAGTTGCATGGGGAATAAAAAAACACATCAACTGCATAAGCCAGAGAAGAACATCGAACCTAAAGAAGACAATTGTTAAAATACATATAAATGTATCTTTTTACTAATTGTAAATTTGTATGTATAAAACTAATTATCCATTCAATTTCCTTTTTTATTTCTGTTTAGTTAAATTACAGCCACCTATTTGTTTGCATAACAGTTTTTTTTAATAAAATTTTTGTTGATAAGCAATTACTTTCAATTTATTTTATATTTTATTTATAAATTGAATTGCCTGACAAACTAAATTATAGTTGTAATATGATAATCAAATATGGCCAGTATCTGAAATGCCTTGATAATCTATATATAATTTGTCAAGGCACTTTATATAGTATACTTTATACTCTTAGGGAATTATGATACTCTTATCTTATCTCTGGTTGTATATATTTTTGAAAAATCTAGTTTCAGTAAGGCGGAATGGCTAAGTTTATATGGTTTTGGATGTGGTAAATACTAATATATCGATAGATAATATAACTAAATTTAACTAACTAAAAGTGCTACTTAATACTTTTAGAACCCTCTTTTTTAAAAGTGTTAAATAATTTTAAAATATAACATTATTCTTGTACTAACTTTGCATTATCATCACTTCAAACAGAATCTAAAACTGATATGTTTTTGGATTTTGACTAGCAAATCACTCTTTATTAATTTTTTATTGACTGGCATTTGGCATGAGCACATTTTAGTTGTGTTAAAAAAGTTATTTACAAATCATATATTGTGTACATCAATAATAATATATGTTATTACAGATTAGCTTCATAAAATATAAATTATATAATTAAATAAAAAAACTAATTTAATTTTAAATGAAATTTTTATATTTATATGAGCCAATTTTTTCTTTAAATTACAGTGATTGTAATTAACATTATTTCAAAATGATAACAAAAAGTTAAAGTATATCTGAGCATTTATAATTTGAATATAATTCAAAATATTTACAGTTATAAACTATATAATTCCACAAAACAATAGACAAGATATAAAAAAAAATAGAGCTAAGCTCCAAAAATGAGTAAATATATAGAATGTCAATTAATTGGAAAATTAGTAACATTAGTTAGTGATGTGGTATGAAGATTTGAATGTAATAATTATAGCCTCTCTTTTACATTATTTACAAAAAGAAAAAAATTGTTATTGATTTTTCTATTTATTAACACACAACTGTATATTGAAAACTCTTGAAATAGTAATTTAAGTGCTCCCATAAATAATTGAATCATATCACTTATGCCAAAATAAGTTGAAAAGTATAAATTTTTATTTAAAGTATAACTTAATATATTATGCAACACTAAATAGAATATGTTTAAATTTGATCATTAATAATAAATAATATTCTATGAAATTGGTTTATTTATAAAAAAAAAAATGTCATAATTGAAGGACCTCTAAAACTCCACCAACGAGTTTCAATGAGCCAGTTACTAAAACTTGAAAGCTTGTATTTTTTTCTGAAGAGCTGCACATTTCAACATGTTTGATAGTTTCTTGGATAGAATTAAATACGTTTACATCACAAAAATCTATAGAATTTTTCATATTATAACATTTGACTAATTGTTCTTCATAATTAAAATTTATATCAACAGTATCTGAAATAAATTATGGTAATAATAATAAAAATTATGAGTGTTTCATCAAATTATCCAGAGTTTTACATATATATATATAAGAATTTTGAATGCATGCACTTTACAATAAAATACTAAAAATCCCTCTACTCTAATTCTCAACTGATAGTCTGTAATGTTGGTTTGCATAAGAAATTGATTAATTTAAGGGTAAAACCACTGATTATAAATATTATAGTATTTATAATCAATGGTTAAACTAACCTATCGGGCATTATTGGTTCATTAAATATATAGTAATTGCTTTTGTGACCTTGTATTAGAGTATCAGAGGCAATCTAATTAAGAATAAAGTTAATTCGTTAGTTGGTACAGACACAATCACTAAGCTAAGCTATTAACCACACTATTACAGATATAATTTATAATGTTTTAGGTAAGAGACTCTACAATAATATAAAATAAGTATAAAAAAATTATACTTTTTTAATTTGTTCCTAAGCCAACCCATTATAAATATTATAATTAAAAATTTTAGGTTACCTGGACGGTGATTATTAATTGATGTAACTATTGGACATAATAAGACTAAATCTATTTTGTTTTCAGTTAATAGTATTTTTAAAAACTTATAGTAATCTCTTAAAGCCGTTACATTGAATATTAAAATATTTTTTATACTCCTGAAAATAAAAAAAAAAATTATACATTGCGTTTTTATATTCCTTCATAGTGTTAGCTGATACAATCCAATTTATTTGGTATGCTTAAAATAAAAATATACATTTTTTTGAATATCACAAAAATTAGTATACTTAATTTAATTGTTATTTTAACTTACAGTTGTGACTTAGGACAAACGCTTTGGTACCATTTACTACATAATTGAATACTCTCAATTGTATGGGCTCCATCCAAGAAATATAATAAATTGGGTGTTACATTTAAAACTTGATTGCGACCAAGCCACTTAACATTCTTTAATGCTTGTTTATCTTGTTTATTAATTTCCCAGATTGGAGCTTGTTTCATACCATTTAACCCAACATTGCATTTTTTTAACCAGTCTAGAACAAATTCTAAATAGTTAGAATAAACGCTTTTATTAATCTACTCTTAATTATAAATATAATAATTGTTTTTGCAACATTATGATTAATCATTTTTTTTTTTTTAATTTAAAGATACTCTATTCTATTGGTCACTAAATAATTTACATAAATAGCTACTTGATGTATTTTAACTATATGATACTATTTAGTTTTTTTAGATACACTTTTTAATTCACTACTTACTATATCGAACTAATTTAGTTATTATCGTAAAAATATTATAGTAATTAATGTTGCCATTTACATGAAATATATAGAACTTACCGTGTTTATTGTTACGATTGATCCATGCATTAGCAAGTTGAATAGCAAGTGAAGCATTTATTTTTTGCGCTGTATTTAAAACTCCTAATTCTGAAGTATTTTCATACCAATTATACATATTGAATGGCGGAGCTTCCAATAATATTGTCTAAAATTAAAACAAGTAAATATAAAAATTACATCAGATTCTTATTAGCAGTAAAGCTTATAAAATATCAGTTCATTTAAATAAATAAAATTACTATAGGTAATTTGTTAAGGAACAATAATTTACTTACCTGTTTTTCCACACTACGTTCAATTAATATTTGATGTGTTTCATTAGGTTGATCATTAGCAACAATTGTTACAGAATTTGGCTTCATAATTCCACTTTTTTGCCAAGCAATTTCTTGTAAAGTATTTCCTAGTACAGTTGTGTGATCAAATCCTAGTGATGAAATTCCAACAACTGATGTTTTTCTATAATTATTTATGTATTGTTTCTCAAAATTTTTTTTAAAAAAATAGATATTTAAGGAATAATGAACTCATAAAATGTACCTTAATATATTTGTACAGTCATATTCACCACCAATTCCAGTTTCTATGATTGCAACATCCACTTTTTCATCAATAAACATTTTAAATGCCATAACAGTCAAAAACATAAAATAAGCTGGTAATTCTTCTTTATCAGCCTAAAATAATATAAAGTTTAAATCTGTAAAATGATAAAACAATTCTTCTCCTAAACATATTGAAATAATATATTTATATGAATAAATAAGTTATAATTTAGTTTTTTGTTAACAATTCATTAACAATTGAATTTACTAACTAGCAATAATTAAATAACTTTTAGACAATATAAATCAAAAAAACTTACTCGTTTTGTTAACAGTGTATTGTAAACACTCCAAAAATAAAACACAAACTTATCATCAGATATGACTTTTCCATTAATTCTAAATCTTTCTTTGACAGAGATTAAATGTGGAGAAGTAAATAAGCCAATACGGTAACCTTTATACAACAACAATTGTTCACAAAATACACATGTGGATCCTTTTCCTTTAGTGCCAGCAACATGGATGACTGAAAGCTGGTCCAAATCTTCATAACTTATACCGCATCTACTTTCATTTATAGCCTTCAGAACAATTTACATTAGCTACCAACACTAATAGTAAATCTATTAAATTGTACTTAAACATTTTAATAGTTTTAACTAATTACCTATTTAAAAATGTGTTCACCTGTCCTAATTTCAAATTTCCTGGATGACGAGTTAACTTAGAAGTAAAACTTTGCAAAGAGTTCAACATTTTAACTGCATCCTACAAAAATATTTAACTTAAATTATATATTTATATCATTATCATAATATATATTAATTGATATTCAATTAACTTTATAAACCATACTTAATAGTTAGTTGATCTTTACCTAGTCAATGATGATTACTTAAATCAAAATAAACTATTCTTCCTATAGCTAAGTACATATATAGTATAAAATTTTAGAGAGCTTCAAAAAATCCAACATGAAAATAATAGTCCTTTCAGTCAATATCCCACAGACTAATAACAAATGCCCCATGATATGTAATAAAATAGTAATAAAACCCTCAAAAAAATAACTGATTATTAATTATAATGTTCATCACCAAACAAGTGTCTAAACTTTACTAACAATTCCATAAAAAATTAAATTGTCATGATTTTTATTTTTTATTTATTTATTTTCATATTTTCTTGGTGTAGGTAGGGTTATATTAAGAATATATTGCTCCCCAGACTAGCACAAAAACTGAAAACTTCTTTCCAAATTCCTATGAAAAAAAAAAGGTTTATTATTTAATTTTAAAAATAACTGATATCCGGAAACAAACTAAATTTAATCTTGGTTGAAACTATATATGTACAAGCACAATACACTAAAATTAAACTTTTGTAATGAGTTTTATATTGTGGCTTGAACCCGACATGGATAAGCGTATTATGTTTGAGAATATGATTAAAGGGTAAATAGAGAGATGCAAAACGAGAAGGTGACAAATTTGGATTTTGCCTATGCATACATTTTATCTAGAGCCGGCCTTTGAGTATTAATAACAAAACAGTAAACTGAAGATATATTTTTAATAAGTTAATAAATGGACTATAAAGATATAAAAGTCTCGATATTTGAACGCAATAATATTATAATTATATCACTGCGTTCGAAAATATCCACCATCCCATCATCCCCATTCTTGGAACGAACAGCTACGTATATATATATATATAAAAAAACATTTAACAATAAATTATAGTCAATATTGATAAAATATTATACTGCGCACAAGGACGCAGTGGTTATTATAGTGGAGTATTTCCACAGGTGTTAACCGTGTCGTACTTATCATTTGAACGATCGTTTTAATGATGTAATAAATATATATACAAATGTATATATAATATAATGTGATTGTGTGCTGGAGCGAACGTGACAAAATAACAAAACATAATATATATATCTACTTGTGACTAAAATATCACGTGCTACCTACATCCGCGGTGTTAAATATATATATATATATAAATAGATATGATAAAATGTATAAATGAACTAAAAATTGTGTTTACTTACGTCGTACGAACGCGAACTGACGTTTTTATTGATAATGCTCATTTTTCTCTTGCCGATAGCACCAGAAACGTTCAAACAGATACTTTTCAAAAGCTTGTAATTGTTGACGTACACCGTGGACATCATACGCAGTACTGTGTTGCCTATGTGTACTTTATACTGTTATAGGAATAATATAATATAGAGTAGTAATAGTAATAATAACAGGAAATGTAATATTGTATTACGAAATAAAATGGAAATAATGAGATTCACCGACAGATACAGTTCAGCCGTAGTCGTCGATCTTAAAGACTTGAACCGACACGAAACGCGAAAGGAAAAAGGGCGGGACTCGTTATAGGTTATGGAATTAAATACATAAAGTCATTTGCTGGGATACCTGTACTTAAATAAAATAATATAATATTGTTGTCTGCTGATTTAAATTTATTATCATCGGCCGCCGGCCGATGCACAGCGCCTTTGGAGTTTCGGCATTTTAGGAAACCACGGTACGTCGATTCGAATATTAGATTATCATCATCATCATCATCATCACTCATCGAAGGTATACATATACAAAATAATTATATATTATCCATATTTATTTTCGTACGGGGACGTCGGATTGTCGGACGTCGTCGCGGTGCGAAATAGTAATAATAATAATATATTTTATTATTTTAGTCTTAGGTATTACCACAGAGGCGAGGCCCGCCGACTGGCCTGAGACTCGGCAAAGTGTATTGACGAGTTGCCCAAAACGGTCGGTAACATTGTACACTAATTCGGACATTACGGTTCGTATTCGATCTTGACATTCAGATTGCATTATTATTATTATATTATATTATTAGTTCAGTAGGTACGTGCAGGGCTTAATGTACGCGAACGATCGATCCACTATGGACAAAAGAAAAAAATGCTTTAAGAAAGGCGACACGATTTTAATCGATAAACCGTTCGTTCATGCACTTAAGTCGACGTTCAAAAACGAAAAATGCGATTATTGCTATTCTGAGTAAGTATATTATATATATATATAGAGAGAGATATAGTAGTACCTTATTGATTGCAGTAGGGTGCTCAGATTTAAAAAAAAAAACCATAGAGACAAAATTAAAATGAAACTGTGTTTATTGTTGTTTTAAAAACAATTAAGATAATCATAGTGTTGAGTTTTTTTTACCATTTTATTATGTGAGTACTCAGGGTAATATATCTAAAAGTTAAGAAATATGTCATATTAAAATTTGATATACATATCATACACACTTAAACTTTACCTTATAGCATCAAATGGTTAAAATACATAAATGTATTAATGAAATTATTTTTTAATTAATAATCATGTTTTAAAATTTGTTAAACTATTAAATTATTATTATATTTACTCATTAATTTAATTTTATAATTCATAGTAACTTTAAGGATTAGAAGGAATCACAGGACATTAATACAATTTACAGTATCATAAGCAGAATTTGTGATGGGGTGCTCATTTTCCTCACACCAAAACTGACAGCTTTTTACTTATATGGGGTCGAAGACCTCCCACTCACATTTATGTTAAAAATATTAGCCCCCCTGAAATTTTTAATAGATTTCTGCCTATGTTCAGTATCTTTTAATAAATTACAAGGCAATCTTGTTCCTGTTTTAATAGTATATCTGAGCACTCTACCTTATACTAAGTCTAAGCAATTGATCTATAACAATAGTACTAATTTAATTTATTTTAATATATTTATAATAATCCCATCATTGTGTAATTTTAGGGATAACCTGTCTAGGTGTTCAGGATGTCAATATATCCTTTACTGTAACCGCACATGTCAGAAGTTATCCTGGATTGAGCATAAACGAGAATGTGCAAGAATGAAAAAAATTTACCCTAAAATACTGCCAGATGCAGCACGGATTATGTCGAAAATACTAATTAAGCTTAAGGTTGTAATATATGTTCAAAAATACTAAATATATATTATTAATATAAATAGTATTCACAAGTATCTTGTTTTATAATATAATATATTATGTAGAATGGAGGAAGTACAGAAAAAGGTTATTACACATCGACTCGTTATAGAACATTCAAGGATCTCATGTCACGTAATATAATTTATTTGCATGGTATTTAAATTATAATAAATAACTCATTAAGATGTATTATTTTAGATTATCCTAATTTAAAAGATGATACTCATCGATTAGAACATTTCTCTACACTATGCGAAGTGCTAAAAGAATACATGGGCGAAGTAAACCTTCCTAATGCTATTGATTTACTTGGAATTTATGGTCGGGTGAGTAGAATATAAAATGTGTATATTGAGGAAGAGTAAATGATAGAAACGATATAATGTAGATGTTAATGTGACAAGTGATTGTAAATTTAACAAATATTAAAAAAACTGTCTAAAAAATTTTATTTTTTTCTTGCTACCATCAAGAAAAATTGTACCACAATTTTTCGTACTTCATTAAATTGTAAATTTATAATAATTTCCCATTTTTGTCTCTTAAAAATTTAAATAAGTTTGTAATTTTTTTTATTCTTAATTTATTTTGTGTATTTGTAAATCTAGCTTGTTGTACTAGTAGAAATTTTTAAAAGAATGTTGATTTATAATAATAATCAAAAACTTGTTTCTGATTATAGATGTGCATTAATGCATTTAATATATTGGATGATAATTTGAACACTATCGGAACTGGAATATATTTAGCGGCTTCAGTAATAAATCACTCATGTATGCCTAATGCAACTGCAACATTTGATGGTACTTCATTGAGAATTGGTGCTATACTGGATATCGATTATACTGATCCAGAATTGGTAATTAATAATACAAATTAGTATTATTTATTGTTACTTAATTAAATTTTAACAATTTTTTTATTTTTAGCATGTATTTATATCATACTTGGAACTCATGCAAACTAAATTAGAAAGACGAAGTGAATTACAAAACAACTATTATTTTTTATGTGAATGCTTTCGTTGTGCAACAAGTTTAGAGGACAATTTTGTTAACTCAATGCTTTGTGGAAATTCTGATTGTCAAGCTGCAGTTCCTATGAAAAACAAACAAGAAGAGGTGTGTTTTATTTTGATTAATCTAAAATTGTATAAAAAAAAAAAAAAAAAACATAAAATATTTACATATGTACATAACTTTTAGGTTTTGGATTCAGTTAGTTGTTCAAAATGTTTGGAAAAAATCAGTGAAGATAAAATTAAAACCTTTTACGACGTAACTGATTTCACAGAATTTCAACTAAGTAGAATGAAAGATATTGGTTGTATCCTTTTTATAGATATGCTTCCCTTGTCTTGTTAATTTACTCGTTTTATGTAGTTTGTATAAGTCAAGTATAAATATATTCCATTGACTATTTTAGATCTTGATGTTTGTAAAATGTGTCTAGAGAAACAAAAAGGTATTTTTCATCCTCACAACATTAATCATGTTAAAATATTGGATTTAGCTTTTGAAAGTGCTATTAAAATGGAACAATGGAAAGAGAGTTTGGAGTATGGAATTCTTTTAATCGATGGATATAGGTACATCATTATCTCAATAATTATGGATGTGCATAGCTTATTCACATTAATAGTTAATCGTATATTAAATAATTATTAAAAAAATTATTGTTAAACTAATATTTTGTTATTTATATTATATACAATTTTATAATCACAAACGCAATTGGTTATCCATATAAAAATGTGAACATTTTATTAATATATATATAGAGCAAAAAATAACTTCTGATTTCAAATTGTTCAGATGGTATTGCATTATTTGTAACTTTTTCTTATTTGTTAAAATCCATTATGAACATACCAGTTTAAATTTTTTTTTATTCTGATTTTAGTGATTTATGGTTTAATATTTATATTTTCAGGGTTTATTATAATGAATGTCATCCTTCTATGGGCGTTTTATACATGAAGCTATTTAAATTATGTTCCATTGTTGAAAATTCTGAATCGGCTGTAAAATACTTGAAAAAAGGAATGTCCATCTTAAAAATCACTCATGGAGAAGATCATAGTTTATATAAAAATGAAGTTCTTCCTTATTATAAAGAATTAATTCAATATTTTTAAACATAAATAAATAAAATTGACATTTATTTTGATACTTGATGTTTGGATAGCTTTTAGTGATATATTATTACTTATGTATTTGTCTTCAATTGTTAAATGTTTACTTATCGTTATCATGTCTTTATTGTTATCATTATTTGTGTTTACCATGTAACCTTCAATATACTCGTACCATGTTTCTAGTCGTAATCATTTATTTGATAATATCATATTGATATTACCATTGTACTTTTTTTAGATAATGGCACTACAATATTGACGAATTGTCTAAAATGAAAATTTCTGCATCTAATATTTCAATCTCTGTTGTCAATATTGTAAATAGGCACATTCATATTAATAAAATGTAAATTAATCTCTTATAAAATGTTCCTAAACAGTAAATTGTTTTCTTTAATTGACGTTGTAAAAAGGTTTGTGTTAATCGTACTTATTGGTTTTTTTTTATTTATTAATTGTAAATTCTGTTTATGATTATTATTGTAGTGTATTATGTAATATACACATTTAAATATTAAATATATATGATGCTTATAATATGAGTTGGTTCAAGCGAAATAAAGGAATCGAAAAAACTGACGATCTTGATTTATCTGCGTGTTTTGATAGCTTTAACAAACATTGGCAACAAACCTTTGAAATCATTGATCGGTTTCAAGTGAGTATTAAATATTTCTTTATTTTATTTAATTTTTTTAAACTTTTAAGTAAGTGGGGGCTAATGTCACAGCATTAGTATATACTCTGGTATATTTTGTTACAAAATATGCATATTAGGTAATTGTATATTTCTACCAACCTTTTACGAGATTTATAAAAAAACTAAAATAGACATTTTAACATAATTAAAGTACTTATGTTGATTTTTAAAAAAAATAGTTGTCCCACCTATAATACATTTTATATTATATTTTTTCTGGTATTTAAAATCAACCCAAGTATATGTAATCTACCCACTATCTAATACATCTAGTAAATAATTAAATATTATACTAGTTATACCATTTTCCTAAACAAGCGTGTACTCATACTACTGTTACAATACTTAAATACTAATGTTGATAATAAACATGTATTAATAATTATACTTTAATACTTATTTTTTAGACTTTAAAAGGCGTTATTAAGTATGATGATATTGTAGCCGTTGTAAATCATTTAAATCAATCAATAAAGCTATTGTTACTTGATGTACAATCAGCTGAATCAATCAATCAATCACGGTGTTTGGAATACTTTCTGAAAAATCAATTATTAGAAAAATTATATTCATGGAGCTTAAAAACAGAAAGGTAATTGTATTTTATTAACCTAAGTTGTAGTTGTAGGCAATGGCACCCAACCCTATTACTAGGTATAGCAGTCGCTACATATTGAAAATAAGGGAAGAAGAATATTCAAAGATAAATATTTAATAATTGTAAGTTGTTAGAAAACATTCTTAAAGAGGTCACATATTTGGACACTTAGACACTTTTTTAAATAGCTTTAACCACATCCAGTCTCAATGAAACCTATATCTATTGGTATCTTAATATTTACTAATAATTAATATAACAAAAAAACACCTATTACAATTTGAGTTTTTGTGGGGAGTGGGTAAAATTATATCTTGTTACACCTGAAAAATATGTCTTAGGTGCCACTGGGTGTAGGTTTACACAACGTTTAGTTTTTATATTTTTAGCTTTTAATTGTATTAATTACTTTTATATTGTTGTTGATATGTTACATTAATAGATAATTTCTTAAAGAAGTCCACAAAAATGTTTAATACTAAAAATAATTTCTACAAATTCTTGCAATTATAATAAATAAATTAACAATAGATCTATTTATAAACGCTAGTATGTACTAATAGACATTATTATCAATTTAATTTAACATAATATTTTACTCATTTAATTATGACCTTTTAACTCTGGGTTGATGAAATGTAAAATATTTTTAACCTAAATATTATTGTTTTTCTTTTGTAAACATTTTTCCATTTAAATTACTAAATACTTCATAATATAAATAAATTGTATTATTATTATTTTTTTTTTAATAATTAATAATTATGTTTAATTCAAATATTTATATGTATTTTAGATTCAAAAATTATTTAAGACAAGAACAATTAAAAGTTTATGGAGTTCTTATGTCAGAACTTCGAGGACATCAGTTACTTTCTGATGATTCTATATTAAATCCTTTAATACTAATATTAAATTCATATGATGGTGATTGCTTATCAGTAAATATTGAAAAACACTTAGTTACAGTTTTAAGACAATTTTGTGTAGTTCTTTCTCATCAACCAAGTATATTGTGCAATGTCTTAAAAAATAACACTAAAAATTCAAAGTAAGCATCTTGTGTTAAACTAGTTTTTGAAATTAATTAAATACCGTGATATGCTTTTAGATGTGTTATATTGTCATTATTGATGGCATTCATACACCGTGATGGATCAATTGGCGAAGAAGCTCGTGATGCCCTATTAATATTTGTGTCATTATCTCGTCAAAATGATACACTTGCTAATATTATAACATCTAAATCAAATGTGAGTCCTGTATTGGCAACTGGTTTAAGTGGTTTGTATTCAGTGTTGCCTAGAAAATTAGATTTTGAAAATGATTGCTACAGACTGAGCCCAGCAAATATAGAAGATGTACCAGAACTAAATAATTTTTTAGCTTCGGTAGAACTGTGTAATGCTGTTGCTAAAATATGTCACAAAACTGTATATGATCAACTTTTGGATTACTTATATCATGGGTTCCTTCTACCCGTTGTCGGACCAGCGTTAATGCAGGTACTTTAAAAATTGTATTTTAAATATTCAATTACATTAGTTTAAATCATAGAATTTTATATTATTGTAAAATAGGATTATTTATAATATCTAAAATTCTGAGTCCTAACTATGTGGTTCTATTATTGTATTATATTAGCTTTTTATAGACAAATTGAAAGTGTTGGGATAAAACAGATATCTAAGTTTTTTCTCTACCTTTTTTTTTATTTTAATTACTAAATTAAAAATTTCTTGTTCCACTAAGAACAAAAAATAATTGTTTGTAGGATTATCAACATTAGTTTGTAGTTACTTTGTTAATAAAATAATATTTTAAAAAGCTTTTCTAAACTAGTATTTTATTTTCATCTAATTTACTAATTTAAATTGGTAACTACTAACTAGTATGGTAATATTTAATAGATTACTATGATAACTTAAGTTGCTGATGTTAATTATTATTTTATTAAAATAATAAAATTCAACAAATTACTCATTAAAAATAATTTTATTTCTAGTACTTAAATAATCAAATTATTAGATATATATGTACTTTATAACCAATAATATTATGGTCATAATATATATAATATTTTTGCTTATTAATAAATATTAAGTGTAAAAACTAGAAATTAAATATACATTATAATAAAGATTAAAGAACATTTTGTATAATTGATAATATTCTGAAATAATGAGTAAAAGATATTAAAAAAAATGTATTATCTTTAACAAAACTACATGTCTACATAAATAATTAATATCATAAAAATCCATAATCAATAAAGAAGTATTGCAGATGTGAATGAAAATTATTATTTAGTATAATTATAACATATTAACATTACTCATGGATTACTCATCACTTACATTCCCATTAACATAATACTCCTACACACTTTTTTGCTTAGTAAAAATAAAAATTAATGCATTTTTCATTTATAGCAAACAATTACAATTTTGTATTGAGCTTTAAAGGCTGTTTAAAATACTTGTTCAAATTATGTTTTATTCTGTTTAGGACTTTGAAAATAATTGCGGTATCAATGCACATTTATCGCGGGTAAAATTTATTTGATGTGGTTGTGGCTCTTTGCATGCACAAAATTGAAGATTTGGCTATTGAGTTATTTGTTTTTTTATATTGATTACTGTCATTAACAGCATTAACAACAAAGGCTTTAAGGCTTCTTTAAAATTAAACATATGTTATAACTAAAACTCAAATCAAATGACAGTATTTACAATTTTTGATTAAGTTTATATTAATGAAAAATGTATAAATTACTTCTGTGTTTTCTTTGTTAAGTGCATGTTGTTGCAATGAGAGTTATTAAAAATTTTACAGGTTTTTGTATATTTTTAACATTTAATCACAGATATTGACTAATTATTTTGCATGTTCATATGATATTAAAAGAAAAAAGTCTATATTTTAACATAATATCATTACAGCATCTATTAAGATGACGTCTTACACGCATATTGTGTTGTCTTTGCTTACATATGTATTACATAGCAAATTTACATTTTGCAGTTCTTGTTTAGCATTATCAGTTTTAAAATAAGAGTGAATTTACCTATCATTAAAATTAGTTTAAAGGAATAACATATTCTGTGGTTTGTTGGAAATGTTATTTCAATATTTTAATTTTGATGCAATTTATAGGCATGTAAAATATTACAATTTAAAAATGTTCATAACTCATTATAAAATTAAAATACTGAAAAATAACATTTGCAACAATCCACAAAATAAATTATATCATTACCTTTGAGTTGTATAATGGGGCATAAGTATACTCTAATATTAAAACTAACAAAGATAAACGAGAATTGTCTAAAGTAATTTGGCTATGTTACATACTTGTATGACAGAAAACACACATAGGTTAGACATCCTCTTTATTTTTATCCACTTAGAAAGAAATTTAAGTACAAATTATGTATACATACAAACAAATTTTAAAACTATTAAACAAATCATAAATATTATTTAAGATTATACTGGGAATATGAGACTAGTGTAACCTAAAGTAGTCTAATTATTAATAATTCTAAAAAAGTATCTATTTTCAGGTGCTATAATAAATATTTTTTAATCTCTTAAATTTAATTATGTTTCTTGACCTTGCTATAGGCTCTCTTTTTATATTTTTATTTTTTCATGTTTCTATACTTGATACATTTATTAAAAATAATCTTCAATTATTTATCATCAAATGTAGTATATTTTAAGTTATTTTCAGTACTTTTTTGTTTTTAATGTATAGTAGTAGAATTAGAAAGGGCTAGATACACAGCCTCCTTCAGTATATGAGTTATGTTTTATTGTTTCTAAACTTCTTTATATATATATATTTTTTTAGACTTATTAAATTATGTTATGTTATTTTTAAAAAGAATAGTAAATCTAATAATGTTATGGAATGCTAAATGTTTGTTTATAAAATTATTTTTAATATTATTAATTATTATAATAATTTTCTTATGTTATTTATATAACAAGAACGAAATGACTCTCATGCATGTATTATTTAATGATCGAAAAATAGAAGTATCTCATTGTAGCAATAAAATATTAAACTATTTCATAATTATGTAATTGTAATTTGTAATTATATTTTTTTTTAATTTTTATTTTGTTGTATATAATTTGAAAATTTCAAACTTAATATGAAATCTGTGTCCATGTTATATGCCTTATAAATATGAAACATTTATTAAATTTTGATTTTTATAATTTATACTAATTTTTTATACTATTTTAAGGTAGCAGAAGAGGAAGTAGCTACAGCAACAGTATACTTAGATTTATTACTTCGTAGTGTCACTCATCCAGGACTTCTACAAACATTTGTAAAATTTGTGCTGTGTGAACCATTTGAAAAAATAAAAATAATTGAATTGCTTGTCAGTCGAATTAATAATAAATCTTTTAAGGTATTCCATTTCCATACTATTTATAGGGCTATATATTTTCATTAAATTTTGATGTTTTTATTTCCCAAATGCATTTAGTATATGAATATACTATTCATTTTTTAGGTAAATAATATGCAATTATCATACCAAAATATGATTTTATTTTTTATGCATTAAAAATTGTTAAAAATTTGTTTAGGTTTGTATTGCTACACTTGCATTGATGGAAACAATTTTAGATTTAAATTGTGAAGATGTCATGTTAGAACTAGTATTCAAGTATTTAGTGCCTTGCACTCACATAATGCTTAGTCAACGTTCACGTATTAAACAAGTAGATTCATATTGTAAATCAGCTGACATATTTTTGTCCTTAATACCAGATGTCTTCAAGTAAGTTATAAATATTTTATTTTACTTGTTATTTTTATTTTAATTATCATTTGTACAATATAATTTTAGACATAGGAATGTTAATTCTCAAACTTTATACTCCGAATATCGAAGTTACTTGAATTGTGCACGAATCAAGATAGCTGAATGTGCTATAGAAACCAAACATTGGACATATTTATATGATGGAGAAAATCCATCTCACATAATAGGTAAAAATATTTGTTCCACTATTATTGCTTAGGGTAATAAAAAAGTGTCAGAATATTTATTTATTTTATTTACAATCTAAACATCATTAATAATGAAATTTGAATTATTATCAATTTTGATTCATTTGTTGAAAGTTAGTATTTTGATAAATTAGTTTTTTATAATTAAAATAACAAAAAGGTGCTACATTGATTTTATTAAATTACTTTTATATTTATTTTAATACAAATTGTATACAATAATATGCTTCTTTGACTAGCAATCCAGACATTGATAATTTGATTTAGAATTGGGTATAATTCCAAGTGATTACATTTCTATAAGTTTTCATTTTTAAATAATGAAATGTATTGAATTTATCTTGTGTATTTTGATAATACGTACCTTGATATTTAAAAATTTAGATTTAGTGAATCATAACATATTTAATAATATTCATCAAATCTATGTAGCACAATCACTAATCAATTATTACAGATTTTACAATATGATTTGATTTTTAGTTGAAACTAAAACAAATGAAGTGGAGAATGATCAAAACAGCATATTATCAGCTGATGATAGTTCAAGTGGATATGAAAGTTTCAAACCCGTCAAAGACATTGACAAGTACTGTTTAAAATTTGAAAATGTAGAAAAAAATATAAATATCTTTATTTTTCAGAATGCTTGGAACTGATGACAGTAGACATATTGATGAAATTTTGTCAAACACTTCTTCACCATGTGGAAGTGATTCACCAACGTGCTTCATAAGACAGTCAACTTTCAAGACAAAAGAACCATTTACGCAATACCCTTGTTTGGGTAAGATTAATTTGCCAAACAACAGTCTAATTTTGTTTGCAATTTACTCACTAAACAAGCATTTTGTTTTACAATGTTTAATTTTTAGGTCCATTTCTCGAGGCCCTATTTTCAAAGCTAGAAAATTTGCCTGAACAAGATTTTCGGATAAACCTACGTCTGACTGCTGTTATGACTCGTCTATCTATGTACAACAAACCTTTAATTCAATCATTGTTACTAAATCATTCTATGATCTTCCAGCCATGCATACGTTCTCTATTTCAAGTAAATATTCAAAGCCCAATACTCTATAGATATGATTAATTTATTATTCAGTAAATGAAATGTACAAAAATTTAAAATTTTTATTTACTGTTTTTTTCCATGTAGATATTGCGTTCATTAAAACAGACCATAGAAACAAAATTATGCAGTTGTGTGGAAAAAGTTAAAGAAGCTGAAGCATTTTTAATAGAACGAGAAAATAAACTCTACAACACTCAATGCAGTCGTTCGGCTGGTGAAAAGATTTCCGAACCATTTGCTAGAGGTATAAAACAATTTTGATAAATCATCATTTATATGAGACCTAAACAGTATTGAAATACAATTTGAGTCAACATATTTTTAGGTGAAACCAAACGACGTAGCATATCGGTAACAATTGGAGCAATGTTTAGAAGAAATTCCGGGAACAAAGAAGCCATATTAGAATCCACAAGCAATGGTTACAGGTATAAATATTAAGGCATTTTAGCACAATGTGTTTTGTAATTTATTAAAATTTAATATTGGTTTATTATTTTATATTTATTGAAATGTAATTTTAGGTATTATAAAGAAAACGAAACCATGTCCTTAGACTTGCCAATAAACGCAATAATTCTGGCAGAATGGCTGAAGGAATTGTCGGCCATTTGTCAAGAACACACAATTAGCTAGTTAGTATGCATAATTATAGGTATTACATGAATTAAAATATTATTAATATTACTCATATTATTATTAGTGCATAGATATATTTTTTTACTGTGAACTTAAAAGTTTTAACCCTTTTGAATATATTAAATGTTGACTCAATTGTTTTGCTCAAGCTTATCCTTATAATTAATAGATCTGTGAATTATTTTTTACTCATTTTTATTGTTAGTTGAAACTTGAATTAGATGTTATGATATAATAATATCATGTGAAATAAAGGAAATCATTCCGTCCATATTTAAAATTTGCAATTATATGCGAGTATAACCAACTTATGTCACGCATTTCTATCGCAACAGACTGCTGTACTTAAAATTGGTAATACATACAAATTTGATCTTCTGATTGAAATATTATATTGTTTGTTTGAAAACTTTTTTCTCCATGTTTTCATTATGTTTACTTTTAATTTTAACATAATATAATATTCAGTTTCAATGAAAGCCCATAGTATATAACAGATTCAAATGTGTATTTTTATTTGAGTTCAAAATTAATAATCATACATCTTGAAACGCACAAAATAATGTGTTGTCTTCCGCCATAGTTAAAAGTAACTTATAGATTTCATAGACATTTATTATATATATTATATGTTTTTGTTAAACATCTGAACTTTAATCTTCCGCTTAATTTATTTTCAATATCTTTTTAAATATGTACATATTACATGTTCATCGATATTAATGTAATTCATAGTACAAAACACACCTACAACAACTCATACTAACAAATACAATAATGTGATTATGTTTTGTTTGAGGTCTTGTGTCCTTTTTTTAAGTACAAAATTGTATGTACTGAAAAATCAATTATACATATTAAGTTTTGTCCTCTGAGATCTGAAGATGGTATTTTTTTGTAAAATCTATTTGTAACAATATATTTTATTAACACGACGTTAATAATGGACATTTCTATTGTAGCTTCCTATCAGATAATAATTTGTTATTTTATGTTTATTGTTAGTTACCCGCTCTAGCTATGTTACAGTTGTTAATATTATTATGTTGTTTTTGCATTGTTTATCGAATTATTGTAATACTCAGGTCTATAATGTTATTGTCTTTGTTCTGTTCACATAATACAATTATTTTATGCAATAAATAATATATAACCCCGTTGTTATTATAATAATTGTAGTTATAATTATTTTATTATTTTTTACATATATCATGATGTTGCCATTTAATTTCTGTAGCAGAGAAAAATATAATATAATACATTATTATGTTGTGTATTTGTGTGTAGATAATATTAATGTTTAACTAATACACGATAATATACTTTATTTCTGTTTTATTTATCTAAATATATATATATATATATATTACAATAATTGTATTTGTCTTATATGTGTTATATATTAAAAATAAAATATTAATAATAATAATAATAAAATATTTATTTAACCGGATGTACAACGTCGTAACAACTATAATAATGGGTATAGGAAAACATAATTAGCGTGCTAAAAGTGCGGATTCAGGCAGCGTTTTGAATGCGTTGGGCGAGTTAAACTTTGACCCAAGATATCTGGGAATGGACGACTTGCGTTGCGACGGCGACTGGACCCGACTGTTCGGCGGCGCCGGTGATGGTGTCCGGTGATTGGTGGGCGGCGGAACTCGGACGACCGGGCGTCCGGGCGTCTGGCACGGATCGTGACGGGTCAAGAAGTTTTCCAACGTGTCCCATCCACCTCCGACGCGGACCATCATGTGCGTTCCTTTTAACAACTATGCGGAGAGAAGAAAAACATTAAACACACTGTGCCAATGGCGGGTGGTGCTCGTCAGTTAGTTCGATCGGTGATATACTGCATATATGTACTGCAGCCAGGACCGTATTTAGAAATTTTGCGTCCCCGGGTTCAAAATTCATGGCGCCCAATTTCGAAAATTTTTTTTTTTAATATCATAGTATCTACAGGGTACAGCAGTAACCTGACTTTTTTTTCAAAAATTTGAAAATTTTATAGAAGGTCTCTCGTAATTTGGTATTATAGTGTAATTAAAAAAAAAATACAAGCGTTATTCACAATAGCTTTTTATGAGAGCCTGAAGTTAGAATTTTCAAAAAATTCGTCAAAAATACAATAATTTCCAAATTATTTTGTTAGTAATTTATAAAAAATCTTATTTTTATGTCTTAAGACTTGAAAATTTAATGCTCTCTGTACAAAGAAAAATTGAACTTTTTGTTCATTTCATCTGATAAAATTTTTCCGCTCCCAATATGTGCCGCCCTCGGGCAATTTGCCACCGGTGCCCCCTTTTAAACCGGCCCTGACTGAAGCAGTGGCATATACATAATAATTTTTAAAATAGGTGAGGGGGGTCAGATCTATGGAAAAACGCTTCACTTATAACCTATATGTAGATACGAAAAAAAATTTGAATCAAATTTTAAATTGTTAGTTTTAAAAAATAAAAATTGTATACTTTAAATGAAAAAAAAATGTTAAAATATTTATTAGAACAAAAAGTTATTTCATTCGCCCGTTCTTTCTGTTATGCATATTGTATATAATATGATATTATGATATGTATTTGTTTTTATACGTAAATTATTTAAGCGAATTTTATAGATATGTAAAAAAAAATGGCCATGGGGAGATAATACCCTCACCTCATTCACACCATACATACGCCACTGCATAGGTAGTAGGTGTATAATTCTTAGAAACGCTATTACTTTTGACGACAACCGAATCGAATTCAATGCTGTAAAATAATCATTACCCTGATAAAGACGTTCCGGCCGTGTATGTTGTATCTTCCTTCTCCTATTTTTTTCAATTTCAATTTTTTCCCTTGACAGTGACATTGTGCGAGAGCTTGTCGACTAGCCTGTTTCACCTATAAAATTGTTCGTTTATAAGTAGTCACTTAATATATTTAGAATGTACATGTTTCATGATTTACAAATTATAATTTAGATTAAAGGCATTTGTTGGTAGCACAGGGGCGTCATATGACAAATGTCAAATGTGCAAGGGTTTGTTCGTATACATTTCACAAAGATCCTCCTTTAATATCTTACAGCTGATGTTTTTTTTTTTTTTTGGTTGATAGATGATTTTTCGAAATAATGTTGACGGCTTTAAATATTTTTAATGATAAAAGTGATATTTTTTTTTTGATTTGAATTTCTCTTAAGTCGTATATTGTATTTCTCTAATATTAATAGTAGGTACTAAAATCACGAACATATATAATTTAATTTGTTTTGTGCCTTAATAACATTTATCATCTTAATTAAATCTTTTGAATTTCCATTTGATAAATCATTTTAAATTGAAAGAAATATAAATTCTTTTTGCGCCATGAATGTATTTGTATTTATTTGTATCAAAGAGAATACGATATTTAATAATTACTTAATTACATTAATATTATTTAAGTTATAAAACAATTTTGAAACATAATAATTTATGAGCTAAGCTATCTGTAGTCTAAGAGTTTTGTAAACTACCTACCTACTCACCTACTTAAAGTACCTACTCAGATATGCATTTTAAATACTTTCTTAAGGTGTTTTTATTTATAGTCAAATATTTTTTATTTCATTTAATTTACGGGGCGTGATTCTTTTATCGACTAACACTCATTATTTCAAAAACTATTAACGATTTTGAAAATATTTTTTTTTACTTTTTTGAATTACAAAATTTTTGATTTCATATTTCGAAACAGAATATTATTCGATATCTTTATAAAAATCAAATTTCGGACGAACTTTCAAATAAGTAAAACAGAGGGTATACATAGTTACACCAAACGATGGGGTAAGGTAATACCAATATAGTTCTTGACAAACTAAATGTATAACGTTAACTAGAAAATGTCATAAAACTTTATAAAAATAAAAATGTATTTGAAAGTAAAAATAAATGTTATGTATTAATTGTTAGTTACAATTTTTAAGTAGGTACCTACACCTAGGTATCTGTATTAATAGTTATTTTTTAAGAGTATTCAAATGCATATTTAAAATAATTTCCAATGTATCTAAGTATCTGTATTGGTAGGTACATGAATACTTTTGAAAAGTATTATCTTTCACAAGACTATTGCGATCGGCTCTGATTATATTCTGATTGGCTATATCAGTAAATTATTTTGCATTCCGCGCCAAATTCTGAAGTAACGTCCCTGTAGTTACAGCGGGACTTAAATATAGTGAAAGGGATACATATTATTTCTCTTTTTACTTTGTAATCAAGTTCACTGAAGTTATTGCCGCCTTCGATCGTATAATCGTCGTCGGTTGTATCCGACTCCGATTTCAAAGTAACCATAGATGTTGCTCCAAGGCTCTCAGTTCTCCTCAATTTGCTCACAGACCTGATAGCCATCGGTATTGCACTGGTTGAACTGTAACGTTCGTAAGTAAATTATTATTATTATTATTATTATTATTATTATCATTGATATTTTGTATTTGTATAATTGTATACAAAACAAACCGATGTCTAATGTTAGGAGTAGATATTTTTGTTTCTGGACCGTCGTTCTGCTCTCTGGCTTCTTCAGCATCGATTTCTTTTTCCATTTGCACCAAACCCGGTGGTTCCAGACCAAATCGAGAAGCCAAGCGGGACACTTCCATCAGACACAATACAACATTGCGAGGTTTGTTCTGCAAAACTGTGCAAGGCAAAAAAAAAAATTATTAATGACATAAGTTTGTCTTCGAAACGAGTGAATATATGCGTGTATATTAAACATTTATATAGGGTACAGTGGCGTATTTAGACTAGGGCCCGCAAGGTGCATTCAAATTTGGTTTTTTTTTTTGAGGGGGGGCACAGTACTTACCATGATATTAAAAAATGGAAAAATGATTTTTTTTGTTTAATCAATTGATAGCTTGAAAGTTTGTTTTTAATTATACAATATGTTATTGTTTTAAATAAATATATAAGTAGATAGTAAAGCAAATATACATTATTATTATTATTTTTTTTTTTTTTTTTTTATTAGCTATTCTAGCATCACTATTTAATCGTTTAATTTCTGTTTTTAAGAGGGCCTCTGCTTCCTATAGAGACCCTAAAGCCACAACATTTCACATTACACCACTTGGTTAGGTTAGGTTAGGTAGATACACCTACCTAGATCGTCACTTTCAAATAGAAGGTGTTGGTGTACACCAAGCCGACGACAGAATTGAATAAATTTCTCTGTATTGTCTCTTGAGAAAAAACTGTGCCTTGCCGCTGACTCAAAACAACGTGAAGATATTGTCGGTAAATCCTAAAAATGAAATTGTCGTTATTTTTGTTTTAATAGCTTATCATTTTACAAATAACATTAATATTTAAAAGGAATTGAGTTCAATTTTAAACACATAACTGAATAATTATATTACCATAATCGTTTCAAAATAGTGTGGTCCAATCGTTTTTGCCTTTAAACAGTTGGTTAGTCAACATATTTTAATAGGTGCCTAGGTATATACAATGCTTGAATTGGAAAAAAAAATAGAAGGGGGATGCGAAAATATTAAAAAAAAAAAATTCGTACCCCAGGATTTACATTTTTTTTTTTTTTTTGATTAGAAAATGTAATATAATTAAGAGGGGTAAGCAAAAATATTTTTTAAAAAGAAGAGGTACTCCGTCCCCTGAACGGCCGAACCCCTCCAATTCATGCACTAGGTATATGTAAAATCCACATTGAACTTATTATTACACGAACGTTGCAATAGATGAATTTCAATATTTGTCACAATTGTGTAAAATTCCTGCAAGGACTCAACTTGGACCACGCTAGTTTTAAAACATTATATAAGGTACCTATTATATTATTTTTTAATAAATAAAAATAAACGTACGCCTTTATAATGTCCCATAAGTATGGATTCATGTGCTAAGCACTCGATTGTCTTTGCTAAGCGACACAATATGACACCATTGTCCAGCATATCCAAAAGATTGATCGCATTCAACCAATCTATGTCTAAAAAAAAGATTTTAGTCTTTGCAAAGTTAAAACATTTTATTGAATAATTAAACTAATATATTATTATTATTTAAATTGTGTAGTTTTATTTTATATTAAGTAATGTATCATTTAATATATCACAAAACTACACAAAGAAAATTTATTTCATTTTTATGATTATATAGTATACTTATATTTTAGCACTTATATTTTAAATTCTACATGAACAGTAAGAAGTAGTAACCGTATAGTAATATGACTTCAAATATACGTATTATGTATATCAGTAATGAGCCCTAAAACTTGGATTAGTCCTAACTGTTAGGCCTCCGTGAGTGCATTAAGCATGTCTATAAATTATTATTTTTTGATTGATATTGTGGAATTTAATATGTAGTTACATATATGCTATATACCAACTTAAGTACAATTTTTAAAATGTTACTATTTACCATTTGCGAAAACTGCAAACAAATTAAAAGTAGGTATATACCTATTCAAATCGACCACTTTGTTGTCTTTATTTTATGCTGACCACATTTAAGTATCAGTTATATATTATGAACAGCCCTAACCCAGCTAGCATTAGCTCTTTCAGCGCCTAGTGCAAGAGTTATTTTGTTACCCCATCTCAAATTCTAATTTAAGTGCCTTCCACGCGTCCTTTTGTTTTTGGTGCCCTGTGCGGTTGCACGCATAGATCGTATCTAAGCCAGTCCTGATTATGAATCTAAACGTGCATACCTGTATGATGAAGGACGACTTTCGAATATCAGTGGTGTCCCTACCCAGGTTGTCAGCAACATTGTTCAGTAAACATTACAATGCTGTATTCAACTACTTATTGATAGAACCGTAAATTATTAATTAATTAATTTTAACTATATAATATATTATTTATTTTAACTATAAAATATATTATTCAACTAATAGTTATTTAATTACCAGTTGTATTACATCGTCGTTTCCCGGGAATAAATTAAACCGAGATTCGCAATCCACCTGTGGCGAATAGTAATAATAGTACCTAACTTTGTTGTCTTAGTTTCTAAACGAATATGTGATTATGATTTTAATACTGGCGTCCTTCCTTAAAATAATACCTTCCTTAAATCGTCAAAATCGGTAGAGTATTTTTTGATTCTATAAGCTTCAGGCCTTTGCAATACGCATTTTGTCTTACTATAATACTAAAAATCTCAAGAATTTTAAAATATGGTCTTTATAAGCATATTTAAAAATTCCAAAAATCAGATTTTTAATAACTACATTATTGAAGAAAAAGGGGTTAAGCATGTTTGATAAATCACTGTATAAATCTTAACCATTCACTATGCTTTCTCTATATAAAATACAATATATAATATCTGTTACTCAATTTTACAGTTATATAGAATAGCTTTAATAGCCAAAATGGCAAAATATAATAGGAACAATACAAGCAATTATATCTAATCATAATAACTATTTTATTATCTATAAATCCCTAGATACGAACAAAAATATATTCAATTTTCGTGAGCCAAAACAAAATTCATATGTGAACTACTAACCCTATAGCGACCTATTGGGTTGAAAATGAAGTCATTTCTCCGAATTTCGAAGAATCGATTGATATAACTCTTATTGAAAATGGTCCAGTAGTTTTTGAGTTTATAGAGGACGATCAAACACACATTAATTTTTATATATTAAAAGATAAGATATGATTTTATCAATTTGTTAAAACCTATTTTTAGTATTTTTCAAACCAAGGTATATTTTAAACAGAAAAAACTTTTTATGTAAGGTCAATGATTAACCAATTAAAACTAATCGGAAAAACGTGAACAACATTTATTTTATCATCATCCAAAGCTATTTTTAATCGCATTATTTTATGTACCTATATATATTCTTATAATATATAAATATAAGTACCTTAATAGATATGTATATAATGATTAAATTGTGCTGTTAAAAATGGTCTTATCTTAATTGTGTTCTACTTTACTACCTACTCCGACACTGTTGTGCATTTTGAAATGCTTATAAATTATAATAATTCATTAAAATATGCTTTATTTACAAGTCCAAAAACTGGTATTTATTATACGCCAACAGTTATAAAAATTATTGTTTTCTCTTATTTATTTTATAGATAAACATATTATTCTATCTTATAATAGGTACAAGCTTATAGCTTTTTAAGCAAGAGATAATATTTATTTATTTATGTTATACACAGCGTCAAGGTGATTCACCAATCATGCTCACCCCCATTTTTTTTCTTTAATGATGCATTCAAATACATTTTTCTTTTTTAGATTTTAAGAAATTTTAAGTCTACTAAAATACGATATTTTCAATTACATAGATTTTTTTTTAGCATTAAGAAATATGGAGTATTCTGTGGCGATACAAAATTTTGTGTTCCAAATGAGAACTTAGATTAATTATTACATCTATTTTATACTTTTGTAGATACAGCTATTTTTTAGGACTATTATCTTTAATATAAACATTTTAATAACTTAGAAACTGCTTTTTGAATTTTGATTTAGGTGAAATTTTCAAAAAAAATTATAGCTAACTTTAACAATTTGCAGCAAAAAACGAAGGCTCTCATTTAAAAACAGAAGTTTGTATCACTACTGGACACTTCTGAAATGGTAAAAAAATCGAAGTATTTGAAATATGACCTTTAAACATACTTGAAAATTCCAAAAATCTAAATTTGAATAAATACATTATTAAAGGTAAAAATGGGGCGAGCGTACTTAGTGAATTATTCTGTATATATGTACATGTGTGGTAAAGAAAATAAATTAATTGTTTAGATAAACAGAAGATGTCTTCTACATAATATGCCAAAGTGAACTTATTACTTATAAGATAATTATTACAACAATAAAAAGGGTCCAATATAAAAATACAAATAATATTAAATATTAAAATACAACATTTCCAATTAATTTATAATATACTATATTAATCATTATACAACTTTATATGTAGGTGTAACTTTTAATATGTAGATGAAAATACATATTGAAATAAGTACATGGTGCCTACAATATTTATAAATGTTCGTCACTAGATGTTTAATGAAAAAAATGAAATGATTTATGGAAAAAAATCGCATCATATTTATAATTTATTATTTGATTATCATAATAATATATATTATATAATAATAAATTATTTGTAATAGAGTTATAATTATTTTGAATGTGACGTACCTATTATTATTATTATTATATGTACCTATACCATTTTTGATCTATGCACTATTCTTGATTGCAATTATGTTATGTAAATTTTAACTGATTTATTATTTATATACACGATAAGTGTCATTATAGAACATAGCATATTTATATATTATTATAAGCACCTAAAAGCTTTGACAACTAAGGTCCTTGGCAAAAATGTTCATTAATTTAATTAGGTATACCTATACTTTTTTGGTAATATACAATGGGTAAACATTTTTTTTAATTATTTACACAAGTATATAGTATATTTTATTATTTTTGAATTTTATTATCAATTCCGATGGTTTGGAAAAAAGCCGTGAAATTAAATGGGCATTTTAATGTTCCCTGAGTGCTTCTTCTGGTATCGAAGGGTGATTTAAAATGTTTTTTGTCATAGCGAATTTCGGGCAATATAGGACTATAATATAATATTGCGTTTTATTGTGAGGGGATCGTCACATTGACTACAGTAGGGCTGTTCTCCGTGTTTTATTATGTATATAAATGTATTATATATGGGCTCGAAGTCAGTGTGCCTATGCTTGGTCATATGCGTTATTATGATGTCTAAACGACGTAAAATTATATACTATCCAAACACTAATTTTTCGTATACAAAACATAATATATAGATACCTACCCATTGTAAAGGAATTAGAAACGTCTTTAATGAATATAAATAAGTAGGTAATTACTGAAATATACATATAATATATTATTATACACACAGGACGTTTTTCCATTAGTATTTTCCGTTTGACCTTGAATGGGTGGGATTGGTGACGTCACTCCAGGGATGCTGTGACTGGGTTAACCAGAATAATATTGATTCCACCCTCTTGGCTGGACGTTATGTTTTCACTATTTTGATACTCTTTGTAAGTAGATGAAACTACCGAGATTATTTTAAGTGGAATCATTGAATTCAGTTTTCAATATTAAAAAAAAACCGCTATAAATCTACGAAAAAAAAAATATAAAAACATCCATCATTTTGTTCCACTAATAATAGATAGGCGAGAAGGATAGAATGGTAAATCATGAAGGCCTCTTTTGTCATGGTTGTGTTCATTTTTATTTTTTGTTAGTGTTGTTATTATTGTTATATTTTTTTTTTATACGTGACATTTCAAAGTCTATCAACATACCACCTAACTATACCTATATAGTGTATATTACTATATATATATTACTCTCCTTGCCACCTGTACCTATATTAAACTCGGTAAGACGCCATAAATATATTGTATGTTTATACCTACAAAATATATGCTAAGCAAAAATTATGTGACTTTTTTGGACTGAAATAGCTGCAAGATCGATTTTTTCTAAAATGGAGAAACAAGAGGTGACTATATAAACTATTTAGGTCAAAGAATCCCAAAGCCACGAACTCTTCATTAATTTCTGCAGTGGTGTAACAAAATTAAACAAATATAATATATCTATACGTGTTAACATTATTTAAAGAAATAACGTGAAAATGTGTATTATGTAATGATATTAAGTTCCACATATATAATTAACGACTATAAAATATTTTAAGTATTAACATATATTTTAATGGATAAACAGACAAAATAATTAGTACCTAATGTAATTTTAATTTTATTTTTAAATTTAAATATTCACAGTTGATTTAGTTTAGTAACAATTACAATATATAATTCGATAAAATATCAAACTGCATGATAAAGATAGAATATATTAACAAAAATAATTAAAAAAAAAAATATATTAAAAATATTCACAAATATAAAAATTGCAAAACACATAGAATTAGATAATTTAAAATTAAATACATTTCAAAAAAAAAATAAAAATAAACACGTATATTATATTATATTCATACTCCGCAGGTATAATATAATATAATTATACCTCTCAATCATAACGTTAATTTTTATAAAAAATTGTTCTTACGTACCTATTTATCTACTCATATAAAGTGTGCCTTTATTTTAATAATTTAAATTACATGATATAATTTATCTATAGTCCAAAGCTCAAAGAATTATTTTATATAACAATAATTGTTTCATGTCCAACATTCCTTAACAAGACTATAAATAATTAATGGATAATTGATAATATGTAGTTCACCCAAAGCTCAAAGAATTATTTTATATAACAATAATTGTTTCATGTCCAACATTCCTTAACAAGACTATTAATAATTAATGGATAATTGATAATATGTAGTTCATACAATTTCAAAATTGTATGTATTCTGTTAGCAGAATGCATTAATGCCTGAAACCTATTTATAACATATTAAATATATTATAATAAACATAATTTATGAGATTTATTTCGTGTAAAGCAACCATTATACTTAAAGCTAAATATAACAATGACAATAAGCAATTTTATAAATTTTATTATATATTATGACAACGGTAAACAGTTTTGCAGATATAACGATACTTAATACAGCAATATAGCGTGACATATGGCTTCAGAAACAACGTAAAAATGATATTCATGGGTTCGTACCTGTACCTACCTATACCATGCAGATAATAACATCATGAATGCTTACAATACTTCAGGTTTCTTATTTACTGACGAATACCCCTTTTGATACCCCCTTTGCGTGACTCTCGCCGAATCGAATAAATAGTATGGCAAAAATATTATAATTTAATTCGGTTGATTTTCTTTAGAAACGCATAATTTATTATCTATATCTATACCTATTACCTACATATAGGTGGGTGCACGGCGTACCTACACGTAATTTAAACACAGTTTATAAGTTAAGTAATACACGATATAGATAAGGATTGGTTGAAATTCTGTGTTAATGGTTTGTGATTTTATATATTTATAAATATTATTATTGCAATTTATGATGATATCACTTATATCTACTACATAATGTAGTAACGCACTATATATCAGGAGGCCAATACATGTACCTTGGCTATATAACTAATGTACCATAAGTACTAATAGTTATATAAAAAATAATTAAGTACTAGTAATTAAATTATTTTTCCTTGCTCCATTAAATAAAAACAAACGTACATGTATACCTATTCAGTCAAACTGTATACAAAGTGTCTATTTCTGTGAAATATCCACTTATCTTATTCCTGTCACTAAATTATATTTTTGAAATAAAATTTTGGAAAAACTATGTTTGTGACTACAAATTATTATAATCAATAGTATTTTTTCAATACCCAACCTTAACTAAAAAATAAAAAGGATAAATTTTGGTTTTCAAGTGACAATGCTTAATAGTTTAAGAATTAAAATTACTGATTTATAGAGATAATTTTTGAAAACACTCGAATCTATTCATTTAATAATAATTATATTTTAATAAAACACAATCGTCTATTTTAATATAAAAAGAAAGTATCTTAAATTTTTATATAAGATGCATGTAATCATGTCCTATAATAATATTATTATGTTCATATTTTATTATTCCACATTTTCATAATAACAATTAAAATTACTAAACAAAATAGTAAATAGAAATTACCTGCCTATGTATACTATATAGCTGACAACTAGTAAGTAGTAAGTAGGTATAGTGTATACCTACCGAGTAGTACCTACAGTGAGTAAACTATAAGTAATAATAGTAGTAACTAATAAGTATCTATAAATAGTATTAAAATTAAACCTAAATTTAATTTTGATATTAATTACAACCAATAGCATATATATAACATTTGTATTAGGAAAGGGAAGGGAATCAGGTGCAAACAAATTATTATGAAAGGAAATCTTTTAACCTAAGTAGCTAAGTACCTGCACATTAAAATAATAATAAAATCCTATTGTGGGAGGTCCAACCACTGCATCTCCCTTTTTGTACGCACCTGATTACAACACTGTATTCAGAGCCTAACATCAAAAATCTTTACTTACCTAAAGATTTATTGATCCAGTCCGCTAAATCTTCTTGTAATGGTAGAAGCTGACGATTTTGACTGTCTACTATTTTGCCTTGATACTGTTCCAAATATTCTTGATCCGTATCTGTAGAGGGAATCCTATGATCAATGAGAATACCCTTTTGTTTCGCGTCCATTTTCTTAAGTGATGAACGCGAAGGAATCTTGGATCATAAATGCTGTTGTTGTATGGATGTACTATAAAATACGATAATTAAAATATTAGATTAAAAGACAAGATAGTATACCGTTGATTATTTCCCATAAATGAATAATAAGGAGGTATATTATGTAACTAAAGGTACAAGAAATTATTTAATATTAATCAAATGTCTTATTTTCGTTTTAATTTAAACAGTTCGAAGTTCCTCCATTGGGAGGATACTTCATTCTGCAAAACATGTTTCTTTTTCTTCATTATAAAGGTAACACACTCACGTATTTTTTTATTATAAATTATAATATATTGTAACAGATCGATAAATAAAAAAAAACCGGTGAAATCCTTCTGCTATATAGTAGCTAACGCAAGCATGTACCTCGTCATTGAGTAGGTAGGTCAATAAAATAGATGTACTGAATTTGAATTCAACGATAAATCAATACATACGAAAAATGATTCTGAGCGGAGACAATGTTTCAATCACTATTTCTATAAGGATATTTTATAATTATTTTATAATAAGTACAAATAGTAACTAAAATGCCTATAAATAGCTCAAAATTAGTTCAAATATTTTGAAAATTTCATTTATGTATAGGAAATGAAAATTTATGTAAAAAAGGTATTTTTCATGTTTCTACGACACACAAGTTGTTAGAGAATAAATTGTTATTATGCGTTTGAATAACCAATTAAGTCAAAATTTGAACATCAATCGCTCTAAAATAATAATGTAAGTATGCGTTTTAAATTCCAGTAAAAGAAACTCATGAGGAATCTTTAAATTTTCAAGCATTAGATGTTAAAATAAAAAAAATTTATGCATTTTTAAACTACAAAATAATTTACATATTTCCAGGGTTTTGATGAATTTTGTAAAAAATTGAACTTAAAACGCTTATACAAAAAATTGTTAATTGTTAATATTATATATTTTTAAGGTTTTTTTTTGATTCATTTAAAAAAACAACTTAGCTATGACTGTGTGGAAACTTCCAAACATCAATTAAATTATTTAGCTTTATTACTTATAATCTAAAATTGTATCATATATAAATTGAAAAAAACTAAAAAAAGTCGTCATCTATAAGTTATTTTTTTTTTATTTTTAAAATCTTTAATATTAAAATATGATTATTCAATACTCGTTTAGAAGTTAGAACTAGGTTCTATTTTTAAGTTTAAATCTTGCTCATATTTATAAATAATGAACTAAGTATTAAAAAATATATAATTTAAACTATGATATTGTTTAATATAGTATTTTGCAATATTCATTAGTTTCAGATTATATATCTAACATGTTACATGTATTCCATTTATAAATGGGTTAACGTTAATATTCAACATCTAAAGACCTTTTATTTTAATTTCTATAACTATAGCTAAATATATTTCATACAAATACACAAAGTCATAACTTATAAATGTAAGATCATTGATAACAATATTAAATGATAATATATTTTATTATAGTTATTATAGTTTTATATAGCTTGATTCACTTAACACAAAAACACAAATCAGTCAATATTTATAAGTATTTAAATATTGTTTTAATTTTTGAACAATTAATATATTGAAAGAATTTTATATTTTTCTCGAATCTTAATACCGTTCACACTTTCAGAAAAAGCCAAGTAGTATCAACATCTATAATAATTTTTAAATCTAATTATAAATATATGTATACAGTATACATCATAATCATCAATATAATATTGTGTATTTCACATATATTAAATTAAAAAAATATATAAATCTGATATTTCATAGCGTATTTAACTGCTTAGAGATATTCACTGATTGGACGTTATTGGACCATAATGTATCTACAAATCAGAATCTTACAATTTTTTATAATAACATTCTTTACTATACTTTTTTTCGTTTAGAACAAGCGTCGATATTAAAATGAATGTATAATATTTATTAATTCTTTGTTTTATTATTAAAATGCCTAATATAAATATCACAATAATTCGTTTTATTTAAAATTTAAATAAAATACAACTAAAGTAATTATTTTTCAAATCCGTTCTTTATTTAACATATAAACAGCAGTATATAATTATCATTTAAAATTACAAAAAACGTATACCTCATATTATATACGAATCATATGCTAGCGGTTAGCTTGTTCGTGACAATATCAAATTGCCTTAAACGGTTAAACTACAATAGTTCTTCACCAATCTTATATTTCCATTTTGTTAAGCTTCATAATTTTTAATTCATATATGATGCGGGCGCTGTTAAGTGAACGTTTGACCCAATTGTCATGGACAGTTAACAATTTGGTGAAAATGAAAAAGCGAAAAGCGTTATAAATTTGATGGTCTACTAAACCAAACAGCATTTTAAAGTCGTACAAATCAAGTACTCAATTAAAAAATTAATTAACTTTTATTCAGTAGATAAGTTGCTAGTTATATGTAGGTAGGTAATAGTGTATAAAATGTAACGCAGGATACTATATGACCGAATTGATAAATCTTATTATTTTTGTTTCATTATTGTCAATTGATTCAAAATCGCATAATTTTTATAAATATATAATATTATATAATATATTTATTTCCTACTTGAAACTAAATCCCAATACACATTTTAATATACCCACATAATCCGCATATAGATAAATAAATAGAGTTATTCGGTAATTATTGTGTCCAATCTTCAACTTATTATCTATAACGAAATTTACCAAGTTCCTTAAGTAGGAAAATACATCTACGTTCTAGAATAAGTAACAAATAATAAAATTTAAAATATTGTATTTTTTTAGTTTAGCTGTATTACAATAAAATTGAGATTTCTGTTGCATTTCCACAACTCTTCTAAATTCTGTTTTTTAAGTTTAAATTCCGTGAATGTGTCTTTAAATACATAACGCTATTTTAAATCTGTCTTTTTAAGATTTTAAGCAAGATATTTTTTAACGTCGAATTTAGATATTTTCATCCCATGCTAAAAAACGGAAATGGTTTAAATTCCTTTTCAAATAACTGCACAATAAATTTAGATTTCTTATGTTAGGTTATTTAAACTACAAAAACGAGTTTTTTAAAAACTAAAATACACAATCAATTTTTACACTTGATGTAAATTTTCAGTAAATTTTCTAATTTGTTTTTTCCTTTAATATTAATCTAACAAATTATATTGCACATTACCGACTTTTATGGCATGTGCCTTTAATATTTTTAATTCAACCCTTTAAGACTTCAGTCCTGTGTTCTTGAATTACTCGTACTAGTTGCTAACATCTCAAAATAATAGTAGTTTATGTACCTACTGTTTTCTTCGTAGATTTTCAAGATATATTTTATTTAAAATGTTAAAATATAGAAAATATAATTTTAAATTGAAATATACGCTCACAAAAAAATAAAAATTAAAAAATAAACACATTTACTGCTGTTAAACTTAGCTCAGTCAGCTTTACATATGAGAACAATACTCATAAATAAAATAGTTTTACTAATAAACTGTAGGAAATAATTTAAAATTATTTTTGCAATTTTACCATCCGTTAATAAATTATAATTTTTTTAATGTATCGTTTAGTACCTATGTAATTTATGATTAAAATTTTTTTTTTTAACAAATATTTACTAATTCAGTACGGATATGGTTTTTTCCTAATCAACAAATTAAGTTGACCGTTGTGCAATGAAAATTCGATAGATAGATATGTATACATACCATTGCAAATAACACTTAGAAAGTGTCTACTAATCAATTTGTTTCGGCTGAATCTATTTCCTATCAATAAAATGTATAAAAACATGGTAGAATTGTGTTGATACTGGAAAGAAAAACGTGTCGGTTGCTTGTAGGTAGGTCCATTTCTCACTGTACGGTCTATCTAGCATGGGATTGTGTCAGTATGACACCCAAAATATTCTATCAAACGCTTGGTTTCCCATGAATTATATTAAATAAAACAACCTATATTTTTTATAATAAAATATTGAGAATTAATTGTGATAAATATAAAATATATGTGAAAAAATATAGGTGCTTACCTTCTTTTATAACTAGATAATATCATAACTTTTTACTTAATTTTTTAACCAATTCAACTTTAAAAATTTAATTTACCTAATCATCAAATAATTTTAAGCTTAATAAAAATAATTATTAGGAGTACCTAATACAACTACCCCTATAGATATGTATATCAAATATCAATACCTATACATTTTATTAACAAATCTAACTTGAATTCTGTACAATTCACATTTTTATTATTAAAATAATATGTATAAATATGACCATCTAGACCAATTATAGTAACACCTATGCTTCTTTATATATTTTATTAAAAAAATAGTAATTTAAGGTAAGTTTCAGGAACCTATTTATTTTATTATTTATGTATGTATTATCTATAAATTTAAGTAATCTAAAAACAGTATTTTTCTTTATTTATAAGAATGATGTGTAATAACTAATAACTATCTATGATAAATATTAAAAAGTTTATGACAATAATCTGTACGTGATTTTTTTAAATTCATCTTTTAACACATGTGTGGCTGTAAGAAAAAAAAGTATCTATCACGTTTTTAATATAAGTACCCCGAGGTTGTCACATCATATAATTGGAAGCATATTTTTCATACTTTTTTATACTCGACATAATGGTATATAGTCTCATTTTAGGCATGACGAAACAATTGCTGTCCGGACATCATTACATTGTCAAATTTCATAATATATATATATGAATGGAGGAACTAAATCCATGCGTACACCTTCATTGTAACCCAATAGATCAAAATATTACAAACGCAAGAACAGTTATAATATATTTCTATTCATAATCTATTATATAAGGTGTTATTTTCTACATAAACAACATTCATATAATCTTGTAGAAAATGTATGTTTTTATTTATATTTTAAATATTTTGACTAATATATTATATATAGGTACACAATACGAGGAATGTATTGGCATTTAACACCTCAGAATATTATAACGCTCTCTCCGCTACTGCATATTGCCGATCACAGACAGACTATAATTACCAAGGCAATTACAGGTTTCTTAAAACAAATTATAATATTTTTACTTTTCTATAATATCGTCATCAAAATTGAAATCATAATGATATTAGTTGTACACTACATTTAGAAACTAATAATTATATTCCAAGTTTGAATTAATATTTCCGAATAACAGTTCCTTTTAAGACAACATAAGTAATAATATATATATATATATTGTGCTACTGATTAAATGTTTGCTAAAATCCCACATAAAAATGGACATCTAAAAGTTTTCTAAATTCAAAATGTGTACATAGTTTGGTAGACACAATAGTAATATAATGTAAAAAATATAAAAATATATACTCGTATAATATTACTTACAAGTAACTATAGATGTTTAGATACCTATAGGTATTATTATAATATATACAATTACAACATTACTTATTTCGTAAAATACATCTCTTATACTAAACATTTTTTTAAGTTAACTGAATCTTTGAGAATTTTAAATTATATATTCGTACATTAAATTTGAATTTAAATTATATTTTTTGAATTTTCAACTATTAATAAATTACATGCAACGTATGTTCTACTCACTTAACTGATATTGAACTTTCCATATTGGACACTTTAGTGCTGATCTTGAACGTCGATTGGAAAATTGTACCAGACATAGTTTTATTGCAGCGATGATCAGAAGAACAACGAAAATCACACGAGCGCGCAGCGGAGGAAACTGTATTATGCCATGTTTTGGCGGCTCGGGAATAGGAAAACTCCGGAGAAATTGAGTAAAACTCTCAGTGTTGCCTCGTGTTACAATTTACAATATTTTGTTGCATGTGTACAGACCACTATATTACAATGTATAAATAATAACGATGTACTGAAAGGCTTCTTATTCTTTGGAAGCCCCAAAATGTAATCCAATGCAATAATAAAATTCGTTTATCATCTTGAATTTTTTTCTTGGTTATTTTATTTAATAAACTCATACAATTAAAAAAAATACATACGTATATAATATATTAATAACAAAACACGTTGATCTTTACGTTTATATTAAATACAGTATTTTTCTATTCATTATTAATTAAATAAACAGCAATGACAATCAAATATTTTTCAATTAAAAAAAAAATAAATAAAAATAAAAAAACATTAATTTAATCAACCAGTTACAAAATAAACAAAAATTGATTTTTAATTACAAAAAATAATTAAATAAACTATATAGTCCTATAATGATAACCGTTGAGTTTTGCCCATTTACAAGACTAGTGTAGGAGGGGGTGCATGTTTAATTTCAACACACAGCTAGTTAATTCCAAGATATTATTTATTTTATTTCCTATTATTTTTACAATTTTATTGAATACAATTAAAATATTTTCTAAAATACACTTTTTTTGTTATTGGGGGTGAATAAGGTATTAAATTTATTTTGTTTATACTCATGATATTTTTTTAATGATATAGAAAATAAAAATTTACTGTATAATGTCAGAATTTCAAGTCCTTACAACTAATATTTTTGAATTACAACAAAAGCACAAAAATCTTCTGTGGGGAAATCATTATTTTTAGTTTGAGTATCCAATAATATCAACATTTAAACATTAAATACTTGTAAAAAATGTATGTGGCATTATATGAATTTTTATTTTTAAATATAGTAAAAAAATCTTTTGATAAATGTAATACAACATTTTCATGCCACTATTTCTCAAGAACAATTCGATAGGTGTGTAATTCTGTATAGTGGGTATAGTTACGTATCGACTAGTACCTAAGTCAAGACTGAGAACGAAACGAATCAGTACATTTCGCTAGTATCGCATATAAATCAGTATTAGAATCGATACACTAAAATTATTTCTTCCTTGAAAATCTTGAATTAAAGCTCAACTTAGGTTCACATATTTGCTTATACGCTCAGTACGAGAATAAAAGGTATTAAAAATGTAAAAGATGAATTCGGATAATTTTTGCCAAAAAATAATTGGAAGTAAACTCGGCTCGATTTTTACTGCAAGTAACAAACATTTTTAATAGAGTTCAAAGTTGAAAAATTCTACTTGTTGCAGTAAAATATGACGCTTTATAATTACACAAATTCTATACATTAGTTAAATAATATTTAACATAGCCTACACAATTTCAAAATAAAGATAACTATTATTTTAAAATAGAAAAATAAATTGTATAATATTTTATACCTAACATTTAATGCGTTTTCATAAATTAATGAAATTAAAAATATAAAAAATTTTGGACTAAAAACTAATTAAATAAAATTATTAATTAAAAACGTCACAAATAATACCACTTATACATTTTATTAAAAAAGTATCGCATATTATTCAGTTTCTTTTCGTTTATAAGTATCTATATAATATTTATTCACAATTTAAAAAAAAAACCATAGATATACTGTTAAATTATTGAATTATAGTTTATAAGCTTCTTCAAAAAAAGTGGTGTGTCTAAGATACATAATCCCTCAGTGGCGTAAGCATGGGTGGTGGATCTAAAGCCCCATCCCCCCATTTCCCGTATAATTTTTATTTTGATTATCAAGTTTCATCTGTAGTAAACTAGTAAATAAGAACTTAAGTTCATATACGTCATAATGGATTAGCCATAGCCGACATAAATAAAAATGGGCGAATGGGTACCATACTGCTGTACAGTAGGTATCGACTCGATACTATCCAGTAGGTGACTTCTTCAGTGTGTTAAATTTGAATTCTAAGATTTAAAATTGTTACATACCTATTTGTACACAAAAAAGTAAAAACAATTCTAAGTGAAGATACGTCTAGACTATAATACTAAATATGTTTTATTCTATTATTGCTGTTAAAATAATTTATTTTACTATTAGTAATATAGTTGGTCGATTAATTTTCGAATTTAAAAATGTATATATAAATTATAATATGTTTTAAAAGTTTCAAACAGGTACCCACAAAAAATATTTTTAGATAACAAGATACCTAACTTAAATTGTTATTCTTCGTTTAAATAAGTATCTAATTTCGTCCAAATTTAAACTTAAAATATCTATTAATAAAACTGTGTTTATATATTTTTTTCAATTTTTCGGTTTGATATAGTATGAACTACTTATGAGAAATATTGTTTTAATTTTTTAACCACAAAATAATTTGCAAATTTTCATATTTTTTATGAATTTTGTCAAAATTTAAACTTAAAATGCTTAAAAAAAAAATCGAACCTACATACTATTTAATATTTTTAAACTGCTATTACAATAACTTACTCGGTAAAAACTAAAAAAGCATCTATAGGTATTCAATTTTTCAAACATAATCTTGTGAGTAATTAATAATTTTCAAGCTTCCCCTCCCCTTCATTGAAAAATCCTACGTACGCCACTGTAACCCCTTATCCTTCCCACGGATTCGTGGATTTATCACTGATTTAAAACCTGTTTACACATATACCTATAAAATAAAAAATCAATGCTTTAACCTCGTATACCTCAAATTTTCACTACTAAAAAGTAATCAGTTTCATAATTTTAGGCAGTGGTATTTACCCTGCGCAATTTGGTTAGGAAGTGATTGAAACAGGTATCAAAATTAAATTGGTTCATAAAATGCTCGCCCTCCCCCGTCAATCCATTTTTTTATTTTTTTTTAAATATAATATTTATTGTTTTGAATTCGACTTATCCAGCCTATATAATTATTTAGAAACATCCAATGTAGTAATCCAACTAAAAAGCATCATTACAAAAGTGTATAATCAGTTAAATTATGTCAATTTTAATTATAACTATTATCAATAAAATATTTAATAAGTATTGTAATTGTTTTTATTCATAATTGACCGTTTGAATTAAGAAGCACTTGTTATAGAACTTTGAGTTTGTTTTTGTGGGGTTGCTATTAGTTACACTTGCACACATATAACCGGGTACACATATTTACCTAAATAGTAAGTAAACTAGTTATTTTGAAAATATTGATCGAGAATTCGTTCAAATCTGCCTTTATTTCTTTAAGTATAAACTATTCTGGACTAAAGCCTATATAAGTACAAAAATAATTGTTCATTATAATTTTATTGAATCCGTCCATGAATAAATATAAAACTATAAAAGTCGAGTGCTCTATATATTCCAGCAAGCGGTTAGGCGTGAATAAAATTAGAAAGTACTGCTTTTTTTTACAAGTTATTTTTATTTTCAAAACTCTAATTTGTTTTTATTTTTAAAACACAAATAAAATTCAAATATCACTATTTTACTGAATAAAACTAAAAATCAAATTAATTACTACAAAAATATTACAATATCTTTAAATAATGGTTGTCAAAATAGTTTTTGTGAAGATTCGGGGTAAATCGTACATCATTAAGGTCTGTCTGCATCACATCCAATAAACTTGATACATTAAGTTGAAATATTACTATTTACATCATATACTTGGCCACTGAATAGAATATTTTTAGTAGCACGGTTAAAAATGTAAAAAACAAAAGGCCGATTTACAATGACGGACACTGGTGATGGTTGTGGTATATTACTCAAAGGTATAACAGAAACAACTGAAAAATAAATACATACATTGACATTTTATAATTATAATATAATAGTAATTATATTTAGATATAGGGAAAACTTAAGAGCTAGTTGACAAAATTTTATTAACTCTGAAACTAGATGGTACCTACTCGTATATTGGTTATATTACTGTACATTATCACAATGAAAATAATCGTTTTTATCTCGACTATGAGCTGATTGTAGTAGTATGATGAATTTTAAGACGGAAAAAGTTATCTTTAAATTTATGAGTATTTTTTTTCATAAGTACATTTAATTTTTGGCATTTATACGAGTATACTATACCTAACGTTGTAAAATGTAATTGTCAACTTAAAAAATAAATAGTAAACGAACGTATATTTTGGTATAATTTTCGTCTATATTTATACGTGACATAAAAGTATATATAACTCACAAAGTTAATTTGTTATCAAATAGTAGATTGGGGCTTGTTACAAATTACGAGGGGCTGGTTATCACAAGAGTTTAATAGGTCCAAACTAAAAATATTCAAATTTGTTACATTTTATTAACTTGTTGATTTTTGTTTTTGTGGATTTAATTTATTTATATCGATTAATTTTAAATTTGATGCAAATTGACAGTTACAAGTTTAAATTTGATGTGATATCGTTTGATTTACATGGGATATCTAACACAGTGATAATGTGACAATAAACCCAGATACGAAGTAGGTTGTCACAAATTCCTTTTTTTTAAATTTAAAAGTGTACTCTGACTTAATAAGTGTTTGATTTTTTTTTCAATATGTTCTCAAAATGGTATTTTAATTCATTTGATAAACATCACTCGAAAAAAAACAATTCTAAAAAAATAAAATAGTTAAAACTATAACAACTAGCCCCAGTCTCCCCTACCTAATGTTAGTGCAAAATGATATAAATTAAAAAAACATAATAAACGGACAGGATTCAGCGATGTCTAGATCAGTGGAGTAGGTATTTAGGATTTTGTTTTGGGGAGATCTGTATTCATCCGGAGCTCAAATACTCCAGAAAAGTTAGGTTTTCAGCCCTCACCACCAAAAATGTATTACAATATTGATTGAACTTAATAAACTTAATAACATTATAAACACAAAATATGACAAAAATGTAAAAACAACATAAAATAACAAAATAAAAAAAACAAAATGTAACCCGTTATATGCCATATATAACCTAAATTGGCTAGATTAAATCATTTTTGTTAACCAAACCTAGCTTAACTCTCTTTTGTGGTGATTTACAAATAATTCATTTCCCATCTCCTGAAATTGCTTGTAAGTATCGTAACATAATATTAAGATAAAAGATTTTAGATAAATAGATATCACTGTATCAGCATCTACTCTAATTCCCAACAAAATAAGTATCCAATTAATCATTACTCGTTACCAAGGCTCGAAACTTATATATAAATAGAACAACAAAACAACTAAATATGTGTTATAATATGCTTAGAAAAACCATAAAATGTGCGCTATAATATGTAATAAAAAGTTACAAAATAAGCAAAAAATATGATTTTTTTGATTTAATGCATGTACCCCAACAGGTGATGACTGGTTCTGTAGACAAATATATATATACCCATGTGGGGCTCTATATTTAAAATTATCAACACGACTTGGAGCTTTCTTAAAAGTTTTTAACACTAGATAATAAAACTTTATTGAGGGGTTTATTAATTTATTTAGCGACTTTATGAAAACATGTACCACATACATAACAAGAATCATTTTCCTGTAGTGCTTTAAGATACTTAAGATACTTTTAGATACTTTAAGCGATGTAGCCGATTTTACCATAATGAAGCTGCATTAGTTCAAAAAAGTAACACCTGATCATCTGTCGGTATTTGGAAAAAACACCAATACAATTTTCACTAACAGCAATCACATAAAAATGCACGAAAATAATTTAGTAGTAAGGAATATGTACATTTACAACGGCAAGGCGGCCGCACAAGGGTCCAAAATTAAATTTTTCAAACATTATCGTAGGAAATGGCGGCAATAATAAAAATAGCCCAATTCAGCAAAAAAACAACAAAATTATCGCAAAAATGCAAAAATCATGAAATAAACAAATAAAAGCACTAAAAATGTTTAATTCTGAACTCCTTTAAATGTGAAATTAATTTGTAGCTTACTCGGCTATAATTTCAAATTTTAGGAAAAAATATAAAAATATACAAATGCTAAAAGCCTCGAGCCCTGTTCATTACCAATTGCGTAATACAACAAACATATAAACAACTTTAATATAATACATTAAATATATACCTGTAATTGCGCTAGCTTCTGAGCCTTTTTCATTGACTTCCATTGTTACCTTATGTGTTATATCCTTCACGAACACTTGTTTTGCTGAGTTAAATATTGATGTTAAATTTGCGTTATTACTAAATACTGACGTTAATCCAATCTAAATATATAATTAATTACAAATAATATTAAGGATTTACATTTTTTAAAATGATCAAATGAGTGACATCAATTGCATATCAAAAAGGATTGAGTCAGGAGGAGTATACATTTTTACTTTGTAGGGGCTAGTATAAAATAAAAATATACAATTTTTTTTTTATGCATATAAAATATGTTTAAAAAAAAATAAAACATAAAAGAGTAAAAAATGCTCTGTTCCCAATTTTTTAAAATATTAATTTATATGCATTTTAATTATTTTAATTACCAGCAGATGATTACAATGAAAAACTTATTACATACAGTTAACGTACGAAAAATTATAACCCAAAAACATGTGTCCCATCATTTTAGAGTAACATTTTTTACTCATTCACGATTCACCCGATTCATGTATTAATATTCGTTTCTTTATATTCAGTTTTAAGAGGATGTCAACGCATCCATATTTGTTTTCTCTCTAGCCCATGCGCAACTTGGACAATATACATTCATGCAAAACAATTAATTTGTATGTTTTTGAGTTATTTTAAGAGTTAGATCACCTATAACAAAAATTATAGAGAATAATATTTTTGAGGGTTTGGAATATCGGTTTTATATTTTGTTATTATTTGACTTTATATTAGGCTTTAAAAATAAAAAATAAATATAAATTTAAATAGATATTTAATTATTTTGAGACAATATTTAAACAAATCGATATGTCATATACATACCCTCAAAAATAGTATTCTTTATAATTTTTGTTATAGGTATATTTACTCTAAGATAACTCAAAATATAAAAAAAATATTTTGGGTGAATGCATTTTGTCCATGTTGTACGTGGTCCAGAGAGAAAAAACAAGCAATTCAGTAATATCCCTTAAGTTTGAAAAATTAGATTTTGAAAATTATATAATTATTTTGGTAAATTCATAAATGTATTTATAATTAGTAATATAGTGTAAGATGTGTGTAAATAATTTGTGTAAAATATTCACAAATGTCTTTAAAATGTTTTTCTTTATATTGAAAGAAGTTTTTAGAATTATTTTATACATACCTACAATAAATTAAATTATGATTTTACTAGAATAATAAATACTTAAGAAATTGTAATTGTTAAGATAATGTAACATAATGCAAAGCTCACAAAAATTGTAATTAGTATTTAAGAGGTTAACTAATGGCGGCCCTGCTGCAGAGTTATTTTTAAAGACCAATAAAAAAAAACATATTTAAGGAAAATGTAATTTTCTATTTTTTTTAAACTTAAAATACTGAATGTGTAGAAATAAATTGAATAGCAATTAGCACATACTGTAAGAAATTCATTATATCATCATCACTATTCACTCATCAGGAGCATGCCTAATACATTATACATCTTTTTTTGCTGACCTTGTTATTTTTATCACAGGAATGCCAATATCAACAGATATCCATCAAAAAAATATTGGATATACTGCTGTGTAACATTCTAATTTCTAACTTAGGTATATAATATCCAAACATTTATATTCATACCTTTTTAAGAACAGACGATAACTTTGTTGAGAAATTAATTTTGAACCGTGGCAAATACAAATTGACATTTCTTTGATTAACTGAATTCAATATTTTAGAAAAAGGATTATGTTGTGAGTCTTTCAATAGTTGTAGAGTTGAAGTATTTTCATCTGGCAATAATATAAGCATCGAAAAATTTGTGTCCTATAAAATAAATATAAAACAACAATGACATAATGAAATAATACCTAGTATGTTAGACACCTATATAGTAATTTTATATTTACTTTTTATAGTAAATACTAAATATATAATCAACAATTGTTGGGTACTTGTTTGCTATCACCCCTCCAATACGACGTATAAATTTTATCTCCCTGCCACTCTTATTTGTTATAGCCTCGCCATATAGTGTATTAATGTGCCGTTATTATTCCTACAATTATAATGTTTAACTCGTGACAGATGATTTTAAGAAATATTTTAGGAAATAACTACATTTTATACACATTTTATATTTTAAATAGGTTAAGTATTATATCATTAATACGTTGCTGCCTTTTGGCTTTTGTTATTATATTACCTACTTCATTCAAACCTATACGAAAAATTAAATTTAATAGCATAAAATGAATTTTAATAAATTAATTAGTTGTTTTCAATAATGATATTGTAATTACATTTTTACAAAAAATTAATATAATTAAAGTTAGTGAAATGTGTGAAAATGGCCATATAATGTTTATTAAGAGATCGCGATGGCTGTATCAGAAAAGAAGTTGTCGAAAGGAAAAAGGTTAAAATTTTAAGAGTTAAAAATTGGATAACTGGTTCTAGACTACCAATACACACAATTGTTCATTTCATATACTACTAAGCCCGAGAAATGTCTTCAGTAACATTTTATAAACGTAAACTTAAAATGGGGCAAAATGCTGTGGTCAATTGGAGTAATTATCTACGTGAGGTATGTGTATGGAAGTTTGAAAATAATCAAAATAAATAAATTTATGGTCCCGATCTTTTTGTCAAAATAGTTGAAAGATTATTTGTACGTAGAAAAAATAATGCTGGACGTATTCTGCCATAGTAATAGATTTTCGGAGGAATATGTCGGGAGACCAAAGTGTGTTTTATAATTAGTGTACCAGAACGATTAGATAAAACATTGTTACTTATAATACAAAAATATATAAGACAAGGCTCAATAATTTTGTCAGATTGTTGGAAAGTTTACAATAATTTGCAGCAAGCGAATTTCCAACATAATGCTGTTAACCACACCTATAATTTTGTTGACCCAGACACAGGGGTACACACCCAAAACATCAAGAAGTTGTAGGATCTGCTAAATGGGGAAGTAAAAAGCGTCGTGGAACTAATAGAGATTTTCTGGAATCGTATTTGGCAGAATTTATGTCGAGAACATATCTCGGGAAACAAGATGCATTTGAAACTATCTTAAAAGATATTTAAGAGTTCTGACCTCCTTTGTAGTATTTTATACACAAGCACGCGCGCGCGCGCACACACGCACGCACGCACGCACGCACACACGCGCACACACACACACACACACACACACACACACACACACACACACACACACACACACACACACACACACACACACAATAATATTAAATATTGAAATATTTTTTTTCATTTTTATTG
>JACXSJ010000728.1:98105-157367 GCA_014851325.1 Pentalonia nigronervosa
AAAACATTTTTGAAAATTGAATATACAATTTTTTGAATTTAAAAAAGCACCATCTAGTTGTTTAAAAAATCGTTATTTTAAGAATCGATTCCCCAAAAAATCGATTTTTTGGGCAACGATTTTTTTGAATCGATTTTTTTCATTCCGATTAAAATCGATTCAAAAATCGATTCACCGACCTGAATCGGCCATCACTAGTACACCTAATTGATTTTTCCGATGTTTAAATTATTTTTATAACCAGGGTTAAGATGTATGTTTAGAACAGGTTTATATTATGACTCAAACAGGTTTTTCCATTGTTTAAAATACAAACTTTAAAAACCCAAATATAGTTAACCTTGTAATTTGCTAGACTTAAAAATACTTCAATTTTAAAGATTTTACTTTATGACGTCAAGTTAAAACATCATGTTATTAATCAAAATACAAATGTCCTTAGCAAAAAATTATAAATAAATCTTGTGAATTTTAATATTAATTTATCATACAAGATTTTTTTTTAAATTTTCGGATGGAAAATAAAAAAATGGACTACTGTTCCCTCTCATCTGAAAAATGGTGCACATAATTAAAAAAGTGATCATTCTTAAGAAGACGTCATAAGACCTGCAAGTGTTGTCTCCGTCTTACAAGCGCATACTTAACATTGCAAATTTAGAATCGGTAGTTTTCACTTCTGATTTGACTTCGTTAGTTTTAATACAAAATCGAGAATATTCATCATCAAATTCAAAGGTTACAACAAATTCTATGATTTTATCGATATTTTAATTATGAGCGTATTTAAATTAATTTCGTGCGCTTATAACTTTAAATATCGTAAAAACGCTTCTAACAAACTACAGAATTTGTTAATTGTTACAATTAACAATTAAATAATAAACATATAATAAACCGTAAAATAAAAGGTAAATTCACTCTAATATAGAAATTAATGAAGTCAAATGAACTGCTGAACGTTTATTTGTTGATACGCATTAGTAAGATGAAGACAACAGATGCACAGATACACGGATGACACGTCCTCAATAAGAATACTGTAAGCCGAATAAATAAATGTTACTTGCTAACAATTGTTTTAAAAACAATTCAGAGTCAGTCCAGCAAGATGAGCATAATACAGAATGAGGCTATGTTCTCGCATCCTTTACCTAGGCACCTACAGCATTAGATTGTATTGACAGTGGTTAGACGTGAAATATTTATGTTTGGTTATAAATTTGAAAAAAAAATCTGATATTTTTTCGAAAATTAAGTCTGAAGTGTTTAAAAAACATGACATATTAGTAACCTTTTGATTTCTTATCAAAAAATTGTTATTTGTATATTTAAAATATATTATATTAAATCAATAATTTACTTGTAATGAATGAAGTTTTTGTGAATAACGTTCTCTTATGTTTTGCTTACGACCACTTATTCCAACAATTTGTTCTATTTGTTTAGCTGTATTTCCTAGAGCTCCTTCATATAGCATCAACAACACCAACTTAACACTTATAGAAGATATAACAGCATTATTCTTCTCAGTATCATACAAGGCCTATTGATCAAGAAAATTAATTTGACTATCTTGAAAATTACTTTTAATGTTTAAGTACTTTGCACAGTCTCCAATTAAAAACATGAAAATCTGGTGCATTGTTATCAGACACTTTTTGACTTTGTAATTTGTCTTTTGCATTAGCATTAACTTGAGATTTAGTAGCAGCAGAAAATACTACTACAGCAAATATTGAACAAACGACAAAAAAAAATATATCTAAAATCAAAAGTAAAAATATTGTATTTATAAATTAAATGTTATTTTAAATCAGCTACTATAAGCACTTGCCTTTCATTGTATTTGTTTTTTTATAAATTTCAAAAAAATAGAAGAGACACGAGTAAATGTATAAGTTCAACTGAATGAAATAACTACTATATATTTGGAAAATAATACTTGCCAATATGAACCTTGTTCTTCACTATTAGCTCAATAACTGGTTCTATAATTCAATGTATTTATTAAAAACAAGTTTTGAAACTGACCCCACCTTGATTTATTATATTAATGATCAGGTAGGAAAGAAGAAGGCAAGATTATTATGCATAATCTTATCAGTGTAATGGAAGGAAATTCTATTAATTATAATCATTATAGAACACAATGTCTTAAATATAAGTATAATATAATCTTCTTACACACATCATACAAATAAAATATAAGTGATTACTTTAAAACTTATAAGAAAAAAAGAATACCATTTACATTTTCTATTCATTTTTGCAAATATGGTTCTTTATTAAACACAACATTCATGAATGTTTCTTTAGACGTAATCTTAAGTTTCACAATACAAAATGTTCTGTAAAATCGATAATTGGTACTTTATCTCTACGGCATTGAACATAAATATGACCTAGTCAAGTATTTAGATTAAGTGTACATTAAGTTAAACTGGATAGAAAAAGATTGAATTGTTATAAAAAAAAAAAATTATATAATCGAGGATTCAATATGTATCTCTAATCATCTCCCGACTGTGGACTGGCATCACCATTTTTCTCTCTTGAAGGTGAGCGAGATTTTTCATCAGGTGAACGTGAATCACGCCTAAAATAAAAATATATTTTAAGTACATTCAATCAAGTAAATCAATAATATTGTATTTATAGACAAATTAAATAAAAATTAATATAAACAAATATTTAGAGAATGATACAGTATAATAGTTAAAATTTATTTTAATACAATACTACTTTTAATAAATGTCAAATTTTCAATGAATTATGAATTTTAAAAATACTGATTATCACATGGCAAAATATGTTGAACACTGCTTAATATATTAAATTATATGTATTTAAGATAAGTATTATAATCTATCTATAAAATTAAGAAGGTAAACACATTTTATTTCTATTAATTTATTTTTTTATCAAAAATTAAAATAAAATGTTTAAAAAAATAGAAAGCAAACAATAAATTAAGTTATTCAAGTATACAATGTGTACACTTAGTGTATGAGACTTACTTAATACGCTTATTAGATATTGATTGTGAGCGTGATTGGGATCTTTTTTTATCTACAGATCCTGAACGAGAACGTGATTTGGAATGAGCTGGTGATCTAAATTTTAAACATAAAATATAATAATATAAGACTCTAAAGGTAAACATTTAAAATAAATAAAATATTCAAACTGAAAATAAAACTTCTAGTCCAATACATAGCAATAGTAAATTAAAATATAAGCATTATTAAATGATTAGTTTAATAAAAAAAAATGTTATTAATTATTTGTCCACGTACTTGTAAGGAGATTTTGAACGAGACTCAGACTTTGACTTGGAATGGCTTCGTGACCTACTTCTAATCAAAAATAATTGTATATTAAATATATATATCAAAATAAGTCTAAATTTAAGCAATAAATTTTACCTTGAACGAGAACGTACACGCCGGCGTGAACGAGACCTGGACCGTGATCTTGAACGAGAACTTGAAGGACTACGACTGCGTCTGCCACCACCGCGACCGCGACTACTACTTCTGTCTTCTAAGAGTCTTATGCGACGTCCGTTTAATTCTGTATCATCCAACTTATCCAATGCAGTTTTGAGATCCGAATAGGATGCAAACTCAACAACACTTCATACACAAAAAAATTAACATATACCTAATATTTTATATTGTTATTCAAATATTTACCCTTCATTTTTGCGTTGTTTATGTGCATCAGCATAAGTAACTTCCCCAGCTTGGCGCATGAAGTCCTTTAAATCCTATGTTCAAACAAATTAATAAGAATAAGAAAATGTAGAAGATTTATGTATTTATTTACAGTTACACATTTAATTAATATTCTTATTGCTAAATAAATAATTCTACGCCAAGTACAATTTATAGGTTTTAAAATGGGATTGTTTTCGGAAGACTTCACTTGAAAATGAATTAATGATGGGAAGTGCTCATTTGCTGTTAGTGAACTGAAGATGTTTTTACACATAATGGGTTACGTTGATTTTGATTTTAGTGCTTTTGATGATCGTGTGGCCTTGTTGTATTGATGACTGATACAGAATTGGTTTTTCGTTACTGCATCTTCTAGATCCTTAACTTGTTATTAATTTGTTTTTATATTTTCAAAATAATATTGTTTAAAAATTTATTTTAATAGCCTAACAAATACCAAACATTGTTTATGTTATTATTTAAATACATACCTCTTAAACACATGGAATGGTATTGAAAAGCGACTCGGTCTCGGACCATGTGTGGGGCGACATGAATGGGGGGTTAACCAAATTGGGCAGCTGATCGGCTCGTATGGTTGGGAACACCTTTTGTGGTTAGGCCGATCATCCTAGGCCCGGAATGGAATGTGTGATATCGTACTGTGATCTTTTGTGGTATTGGCCTATGTGCCTCATAGTGCCACTCTTATGTTATCGGCCAACGATCAAGCGTTTAATGTCATTGGTATGGACATCGATCGAACCCAACACATTGTGGTGGCTCTTTAGAAAAATAATATTACATTTTTTTTTTCATTTTTTTTTTTGTATTTTATATTTTTATTTTTTTACGATTAAAATTAAGTTGTTTTCTCAAAACAAACTTAGACCACCATTCACTTTATGATACTAAAAATAAATATAAGTAATAACATACACAATTAATTACTAATATTAATTATTATTCTTGTTATAATTGGGAGATAAAGTGAACGGCAAAATAATTTTATAATTTCTTTTAGATAGCAGAGCTATTTATTACAATGTTGTTTAACCTTAATAGAATTGCAGGCTCTTTCCTCAGATAATATTATTGATTGAATGTTTATCAGCACCTCACAAAAACAAACCATATGTGAAAAAAAAGTTCAGAAGACATTCAAATAAATAAGATAAATCTCCAAAATTAACAAATGGCAAAACAAAAAATTATTTTAAAATATCAAATTGAAACAAATCTAAATAAAACAATTATTAATAAAAGCCAAATAACATCTAAATGATTTCTTACCTGCCAGCTAACACGACTTGACAAATTTTCAACAATTAATCTATAATTTGTTCTTGTTGGTGGACCATACCTATCATTTCTGTCATCCCTAAACAAAATAAAATCATATTAATTAACCAAAAATAAAACGTTATGAACATAAGTATATTAATAACTATAAACTCAGGAGTCAGGGGTTTTCAGCCCATTTTTGTTTGCGACACTAAATGCTATTATTTACATTTAAGCTTTATATTTACAATAATTTAGGAGCTAATCTAAGGACAGTTTATGACACACCAATTGAGAATCACTAATATATAGAATTAACAATACCAATATCCAAAAACTATACATAAATGGTTAATGTTTTTAAATCCAACATATGAATCTGTTTGGTTTGTGATCCATAAATATGAGCAGGTCCAAAATTGTTTTTTATCATACACTACCTGCCATTCGTTTTAAAACCTCTCACTCATTTTTTTATTTCACTTGACTCAAATTAAAATATTTAATACATACCTAGCATCACGACGAGGTCGCCTTGGCGGGGGTGGTGGTAAATCGCCGCCTCTTCCTGAACCACGCCAAACATCACTGCCTCTTGGTGTTCCACGAGCTCGTTCAACAGAAACTCTATATGAAACATATTGATTTTTAACAACTTATTAATAGTATCAATTTAACCACTATTATATTGTAATGCAGCAATTAAGTTGGGTTAACTAACAATTCAATGAATCAATAACACAATTTAAGATATGGCAAACTCTAGTTTAGCACCCACACAAATGTTTGAATTTTTATTTTTTGAAACCTATATAAATAAATTTTAAAAATAATAATGCAAAAAAAAAATTGGCTGAAATCAATAGTTTTTGAGTTACAGCTAATCAAAGTTTTCAGTTTATATTATAATCCTTAAATACCCAGCATATAAGATTTTAAAATACTTTAAGTGTGACGCATTGGTACTTGTATACCAGATAATTCACGAAGTGCCGGATTCAATATTCTCATAGAATAAAAATGATTTTTTGCTTTTTTTTACACATTGAAAACCATATGGGATAGGTCACACTGTCAAAAAATAACCTATTTTATAATAATAAAATTTATTTTAAAATTAATAAAAATCTACTTGGGGTGGTGTTGCATAGCAAATCAAGATATTTTAGTTTTTAATTGTTTAAAAAAATAGGTGCAAAAAAAACTTTTTATCCTGTGAGAATATCAAACTCGACACTTCCTGAATAATCTGTTGTGTATATACCACCACTGGGCCACACTTGAGATATTCCGATGTGTTGAATACTGGGTATTTAAGGATTATAATATAAACTGAAAACTTTGATTAGCTATAACTCAAAAACTTTTGATTTCCGCAATTTTTTTTTGCACTATCATTTTTAAAACGTTGATTTACATAGGTTCGAAAAAAAAATTCAAAAATTCGAGTGGGCGCTATACTAGTTGTTTTAAAGATATACTGGTTACATTAGTCAAAAATAGATAGCCCTTCCTCCAATTACCCATGAAAAGGTAAGTAGAACTTAACACTCTCGGTAGAAAAAAGTTTGAACAGTTTACGTAGGTTTTTTGAGCATTAGCTGTATAATCTTGAAGATAACATTTAATTGAATAAAAAATAATATAATAATAATTGACAATAATTTTAAATATAGACTTGTAATGGGCAACCGTAATAAATGATTACAAGTATTGGCACTGGATCACCGCCAGAGGGTAGAGAGCACGATTTAAAATAAACATAACTGTGGAATACTGGAAAAGTGTAGATGAACTTAATACTACACACTAAACTCAATGCTAATACCTATATATAGTATGCAATGTGAAACTGTTTAGTTTGATTGCAACAACGGGTTTTCCAACTATATTTAATTATAAAATAATTAAATATTTATTTGAATTCTTGCTTTACTTTATTTTTATTTGTTAGCATTTGCCTAAATTACTTAGACCCATTTTATATGAATGAGTTTTAATTTACATTGGATCATTTCACTCCTTGGAATGGCGTGTACGAAATATGAACTTAAACAATGTAAACTGAAAATCGGCGTACAATGGGTTCTGCATCCACAAAAAACGGGACTTATACAGTATACATGCAAATCCGCGATTGAGAATTATGAAAGCATATAACAAGTATAAATATTGCGATGTTAAACCAAATTTAGAATTATAAAATTTAAAACGCAATTTAGTTTCAAGGTTATTGTAAATATTGATATTATGCAATTGCTGTATAGGGTGTATTATACCTCATGAATATCGGCATGTGTTATTAATTATTATTACTGATTAATATTATACTATTATTTATGCATGATTTATTTGTAATATTCACTATATTTATTTGTTTATATGATGTATTACCTTAAAACTATCGGTGTGTGTATTATTACTACGAAAATTTGATTTATTTTTTTTAATTTTTCTATATTGATATTTGTAATTAACTATAAAACCGTTTTAAAATATTTAACTAAAAAATTTAAACTAGTAAACTACTGACTATAGTCAGCAACTATTGTATTCGTATTTCACTAGTTTATACCTAACAGTCACGCACTCAATTGCCCAGTATTAATTATCCAAGACGCCCTATTGCCGATCCGAGCGCCTGTTGCTAAAGTAGACATGGCGTTTATATTAATTTCTCAACATATAATAAAACAGTGATGGGTGTGGTGCAGTGAACACAGTTGAACTGCGACTTAGTTATCGGTTCGACTCATAGCAAAGAACAATTTGTGCAATCTACGCAATCATTATTTTCCGTGCTCTCATCTGGTTTCCAACTAGGTACCACTCCACTGGGAGTGAATACCATTCATGTCACCATAGAGGAAGGGAGGTACTATCATGCATATGGTGATATATACAAAGATAAATAGATTACATGATCTTCCTACTAGTACTGTGCGATGATGATAAGCATTGACGAAGATCTCGAGGTTGTTCCAATGAACATTAATATATATATATAATAAAATAATAATTTCTAATTATACAAAAATGTCCAAAAGGGATATAATAAACAAAAAAAAAAAAATTTTGTAATTTATATTATAACTCACAAACGTCAAAAATTAAAATGTTTTTGTTAATTAATAATTTGTTTTAAACTTCTATAATGGTGATAATAATGTATAGTCATTGTAATTTTCCACTAGAAGCGCTAATCATTAGTTCTTTGTGCATTTGAGACTTAACAGAATATAATGGAAGGGACCAAACATCTGTATTATTTTACATATTAGTTATGTAACCAGTATATATTTGATTGTGATTAATAGTGAGCCAATGGTCCCTGAACCATAGTTGGTCCATTCAATTTCAGTGAATCAATAAATTAATCAATATTTTGATACAAACTACAATTATAAATACTAAATTTACAAAATTGCCAAATTATACTTTATTGATAAAAATTATACCTTTCGCCATTAAGTTCACGGCCATTCAATTCATACACTGCATCATCAGCATCACGATAATCATCAAATTCCTAAAAATTAATTTTGCATGAGTAAAATATTTAAAATGAAATTTAATAGTACAAACAAAATACTTAAAATTACTAAATTACCTATTTTGTATTGATACATATATTTTGGAGCATTATACATATACTGAATACTCAAGTTTACTTACAATAAATCCATATCCGTTTTTAAGCAAAATTTCTTTAATACGGCCAAATCCTTTGAAAAACTTTTCTATATCCCTTTCTCGCACACCATAAGGCAAATGTCCAATATATACTCTCGAACTACTCCCCATACTGAAAATAAATTTAAAAAAAAATGTACACTTACCACAAAGGCATATCCGTTCTTCATAGCAATATCCTTGACTCTGCCAATTTTCTGGAAAAACCTCTCGAGATCCCTCTCGCGAACGCGATGAGACAGGCCGCCGACAAACACCCTAGTGCCATTACTCATTTTGACCTCTTTAGGTAAGTCACCAAATGCTTAGATAGAACTTCTACAGCTGGATAGGCTTACCCAGCTCCTAATAACAACCACCATATAAACATCATATATTATAAACTGCACTAATAAGTGAATATATTATAATCATAAAATTATTTTTGTGGGGCTTATTAAATAATAATATAAACTAGAGATGATATGACTACAAAAGAAACCAATAAAATCTTACACATGGACAGTGCAACCGATTTTGTGACAATTTTAAATGAAGATAATAGTTACTTTGTGAAAATTACATAAAATTATTGTTAATTTTTATTAATCTAGTCATATTTTCTAGATGATTTATCTACATTTCAACTTTTATCATTCATTTAAAAATATATAAAAGTTATAAAAAAAAAGAAACCAGATTATTACCGTCAACAGTATAGGTAAGATTATTCTATCGTCACATAAGCTAGAAAGATGTATAATATATTTATAGGTGTTGTAGTAGAGCTTAAGTGTTTAACTATGAGTATATTCTTAAACCAATATTTAAATATTATTGAACCAGATAATAGAAAATTACATTATACAAAAAGCATTTTAATGTATTAATATGTACTTTAATTTATTATAACTGTTTTAACTTTAATGGCTGTTTTAAAAAATTAGTATTCTTAAACATCCATAAAAATTATCTGTGGCTAGTAGAGATAAAAAAGAAATTTAAATTGCATTGTGAACAAAGAAAAGAGTAGAAGTGTTTTTATTTAAACTTGTCAAAAGCACGAGTCATAATTTAATTTTGATGAAATATTTACTGGTGTCGTCGACGGACGTCATTAGGATTCTAAGGTTTTTGAAATAATATAAGCATTTGTGATATATAAAATACAAGACTAATAAGAAATTACTAATTGGCAGAGAAAAGAATAACTATATTGTTATAAATAGGTAGATAACTTGATTAATAAACCATTGTTAATTTATATTGTTAATTGTTAGAGCAGTATAAATATACATACATATATTGTTTTTTCATCATACTATTACAAAAATATAGGTACCAGAATAACTATAAAAACATCTGTTTTACAGTACTCGATTTTTATTAAATATAAAATATTACACAAATACATTAGTTATGCATTACATAATGTATTGTTAAAGCTATTGGTAATTGTTATGTAAATACCTTCAATAAGTAAATAAATAATTAATATACATAGTTTTAGATAATAAAATCGAAATATAGGTGTACTATATTTTATATAACCATGTTTTTAACAAAATTATCTCTATTTTGATGTTTGTGAATTGTCCACCTAAGTAATTATCGATTAATGAATAGAAAACTGCAGCAACAAATTGTGCAATAACTACTAATAAAAATAAAATCGATATACTAATATTTTGTATCGTGTAAAAGTACTGTTAAATGTTACTAACAACTCTACACGTCGAATAAGGTAGTATATTAATCTTTGTTTAAACAGATTAGGTGTTAACGGCAAATAATGTGCTCAGATGTATTAAAAAAAAAAAAAGCATTCAAAGTTAAGATGACATATATTATACAGAAGTGTAATACACATATCTTTGTCGATAACAGGAATAAGATAATTTCACAATGAAAACTTATTAAATTAATGTGAAATACGCATGACAAATAGTAAATGGATGTACCGATACAGATGGTAGCCTACCTAACTGCAATAAAACACATGGCAGGGGAATACAAGAAATACAATGTAATTCGTAGAGATAAATTCATAAAACGGTAAAAACAAACCTTTAAAAACGGCGGTGGATAATAAAACAAATTACGAATAGTATAACTCAAATTTACCAAACTCAAACTAAATAAAAAAATTGAAATTTGGCATAAACTCACACACGACGCATAACAAATAATAAGTAACAAAATGGCGGAGCGTGGATGATCGGCGACCAAGCGTCCTTTTGAGTACATAAAAAAAAAAATAGACGTTAATGCGCATGCGCCTTGGCGTAAATTACATTGTAAAGTGTTTATATCAAAGAGTTCATAAATGTTGTATAGGAATGGCGATTGAGGTGCTTTTCCCGAAGTACATGGAAGAAAAAAAATATAAAAATAGTGTGTTTGTTATTGTTACCGAATACCTGAATTAAATCTTGGTGTAGACAGTGGTGTGAATTGGCCAAATTGTGTGACTATGGCCTTGAACATCATACCTTCAAATAAATAATAACAGTAATAACTACAGTTTACTTGAGTTAAACAACAAATGCTGATGACTAGTGATGGGAATAATCGAATGATTAGTAATCAATAAATTTTATAATCGAATAAATCATTCGAATGAATTTTTCACTTGAATGATTAGTATTCGAAAACAAAATAATCGAATGATTAGTATGCGAAAACAAAATAATCAAATGTTTAGTAAACTAAATAAAAATAATCGAGTATTCGAATGATTCATGATATACATTGCTTGAACTGGTTATATAAATAATTAAATGATAATCTACAAGTGTTAAATGTATTTTCAATCCAAATATTTAAACGTATTATACCGAATAACGATTAGAGTGGCAATTACCGATACCGGAAATTAAATATTTAAAAAATTCAACTCAAATATTTGTGTTCCTGCGACTTCTGTTCCTTCTGGACGCGTATTTTCGAAAATGGGTCAATTGACAAATGACCGCCGAAATCGACTTCATCCTAATAATTTAGATTATATTATTTTTTTAAGTAGTAATTCGATTTTAATGAATTAACTTTATATTCATTGTAATTCAAAATTTTAAAAGTCTTTATATTTTATTTGTATTTTATATTATTTATTTAAATTTGAATATTATTAAGTAAATTGTTTAATATTTATAAAAATTCAATGATTATTGGCAATTGTGTAGTTTTATACTTTTTGATAAATTTATAACACACGATTTCGAATAATTTGCTATTGATAAATGTCTGATACTTCAATTATTTTGATAATTGAAATATAATAATCGTAAATGTATGATCCCATCAATACCTGTAACTGAGAGCTACCTAATAAGATATAGGTAGTAGGTACAATGATACTTTATACACCATATTATATTTATATTACTTATTGTGCAGTAATTAGATACTACTACTGTAGTATACGGGTAGGAAAAGTAAAATTGAAATAAGAAAAGCATTCGATTATTTTTACTACTAATTTTGATCATTCGAATGATTTTTAAAATAATCGAAATGATTCGATTATTTCATTCGATTATTCCCATCATTACTGATGACAGTGGTTTAAAAAATATTGAAGTTTGAAAATATGACAACAGCCGTCGTCCGTGGTCACTGTATTGTTTCCGTTTTTATAATTTCGTAACAAAACGGGGTACACGTTGCTAACATTCTATCAGGTTACGAATACTGTTTCAACTTTTCGAGTCTAATACTTCTTACTTTAGGGATACAGTCGTGGTTTGATTTACTGATCGTCCATTCCTTGTGTTCTATAATTAAATTTACGTTGTATACACGGTTCTGTGGTTCTACACCCAGCTAAATTAATGTGCGTGACTGAAATTATGGTCAAATTTCCTATTTCTTCGGTTGACAGGAACTAGCATAATATAGACTGGCAACGACAACGTAACAGCCAGTGCTTAGAGTGCAATCAAGTTTTATAACATGGTTTCCTAAGGGAAATGAACGGGCTGCAGCGACCCTAGTGTTGTTTATCGTAACTATAACGATTTCAAATTCCGGGTTTATTCAAAATAAATTTTTAAATGGTATTTTTGATTTCATGTCTTTTTTACTTGTTGATTGTTGTCTTCGTGGTTTTTAGTTTTCAATAATTGTGTTCAATGTATATTAATATTAGTGTATTTTTACAACTGTTTTTTTATTAATTCACTTATCTATGATGGACATTACAGTAATGGATAAAAAAATTGAACTATTAAAAATGTTAAACTTGTGTATTATATTCTGCCATACACAAAAATAAGTATGCATAGAATCAATGTTCGGTTATGTTTATGTTTGTTTGTTCGAGCTCACAATTTTTTTATTTTTCTATTATTGGTTCTTGACGAATTTGTTTTGAAACAATGTCCAAAAGATGGCACTTTAGCTTCACAATTTCTCCCACCTCAAAAAGTCCGTTTTAAAACTTAACTGCATAGTATGCTATCGTTGTCATTTTGTCAGTACTCGATGTTATCTTATATATAGTTCATGGTTGTAAAGTATAAACAACTCGTTAGAATTTGAATATTGAATATTGTCCATTAGTTAATGATGTCAAAATAAACAAAAATTTTAAAATTTATAAACCATGAATTGTGTATACTGATTATTGAATTGTTAACATTTGACAATTAATTTCTGGTAGGATAATAGGATATCAACATAGTATATTTATTTAATATTTAAATATATACTACTGAATATTATATTTAATTTAAACTACAAAGCTTAAAATCTAGTTAAAACTCACAGCTAGGTATATCGATTATTGAATTTGATAAAACCAGAATAATAACAATATATTGTTTCATTATTCAAATTTAATTTATAATTTTGGAAAACCGATTTATTGAAGGGTTGAATTGAAAGAAAATGTATAATAAAGATGATATTGATTATGATGTAGGTAGCTATAGATGTGAAGGCTCAGTAGAGCATTTTAAATTCAGGTAATTTATTTATATTATACATCCTATAGTGTCCATTTAGTTATTGTTAAAATTGAATTATTATATTATCCAATCAACTTCAAAAATCCAAATCTAATTCTTTCCTTTAATTTAAGTTTTGTTTTGAACTAAACTTATGGTTAATAGAATATCATTAACATAATTATTTTATTTTATATTTAGAATATGTTTAGAGATATCTCGTACTTCATTTCACCATAAAAATACTGAAATTGAAAAAAAGTATACAAAAAGAATTGAAAAAATATTTCATTGGATGGAAAAAACATCAGATGAGCCAAACGATCAAAATGATTTAGAAGAAACATCTTCATCAATTGAAGGAAAACTTTTAGATAGCCATTTGAAAACCGAATTTAATCATCAACATGTAAAATTATAATTTTAAAGGTCAAATAACTTTATATGTAAAAATGAATAATTCAATATTTTAATGTTTTAGAATGGTCGTATAATTTTACATGATGTTATGGGCCATGACAATACACTCACTGAATCATTTAAAAAAATGAGCTTAATGAAAGACCATAAAAAAAATGTGCATTTTTTTACTAAAAACGTTATTGATAATTCACCATCTGACATTTCAAAATTGCAAAATAGATTACCAAATTTCAATCAAATAATGCATGTTCTTCTTGATCTTGGAAATAATGGGTATAAGAATTACATAATGAATAATTTACATGTCAATTAGTAAAAAAATATATTAATGATATTAGATATGGTGATGTTCTGTCTGACAGTTAGTCTAAGCACTACATATAAATTTAGACATGTTCTATTTCCAACGTATCAATGGATATAGTGAAGTAATATAAACTCTTAAAACAGATTTAAATTTGTTGTAAGGTCTAATTGAGAATGATTTTCTACAATTTTTAATTTTTGATTTTAACTTCTTCAAAACTGAAATATAATAATATTGTAATAAAATGAAAAATATGATAAATTTGATCTCCAAGAAATCAATTGATTTTTTAAAAATATAACAAGTCTAAATTTCTATGTTGCATGTGTGTTAGAAAAATACAGAAAGCCACCGCTTCCAATCACCTTAATCTTATATTCTAATTATTGTATTCTTGTTAACTAATGTTTGTAAAGTTATTTATTTGTTTATAATTATTGTAGTACAGAAAATGAAGGAAATAATCTTGTGTTAGCATCATTTTATTGGAATCCAAACAGTCATATTATGACAATATTTCCTAATTTTACCACTAACAATTGTTCAGGATACATACTGCCAATCAGTACAGTGAAAGATTCGTGTTTTGAGTACCGATTTTGGATAGAAAATCTATCAAATGAATCTCTTGAATTAATAACTGATACTGTAAATGTAAATTATTGTTAAATATTTATTTTGAAATGTATAAATAAATAACATGTACATTTTATTTGTTATAGTTTCATCTACTCAAATTTGATCATTATGACTTTTGTATACCTGAAAATGATACTATTGAAATATTTGCTGAAATAACGTCTGCTAGTGGATTTGAATATGACAATTTATTTATTCGTTATTTTATTGATCTTCCATCAGGTAAATTTTCAAATTCATCAAAATTGTGTTTTAATCATTAAACTTAATAATTACATCTTAGAAATAAGGCTATTACAATTAATATACATAAATATTTTATTTATCCACTAAAAACTAAAAATAAGTCATGTAAATGATGTATTTATGTTCAATAGACTGGAAATGTGCAAATAATAATTCACTCCGTGGAACTACTCATACGTGTCGGCGAAATAACAATATGACATCTATATTTTCATATTTATTCAATGTTACAATAATATTACCAAAAACAATTGATCAACCTAAAGGTAAAATTGTATTTAGATAATTTAATAACATGATTTGAAATAATAATTTATAAAGTATTTATTTTATACTATAGATCAACATATTAACTCTGCATTTATAACATTTATTATCTATTCAATTGATTCATGGAACAAGGAACGAGTTGAAGGATATGCATCATATCAAATTCCAAAGTTCTCTACACCAAAATCATATAAAAACAATATTAAATTAGAAGCGTGGTTACCAAAATCTAGAAATAGTGTTAATAATTTACGTAGATATTTCATTGGTGGAACAGTAGAGTTGGCTGAACCTAATTATATAAGTGTACCTACCAATTTCAATGTAAATTATAATATCCAATAATATTATTTTAATGTTCACTTGACATTGATTTCTAATATATTTATTTACATTTTAGGAAAAATTGTTGAGTAAATATGGAATGGAAACAGAACATAGAGGTACACTGAATATTACATTAAGTAATCTAATGCAGCGTTATAAAAGCGTTGAAAATACTAATAATATTAATACTAGTGACATTGTATCTGCTCAAACGCTAGTAAAAAGTGTGAACAATGTAATGGCTAGTTTCAAAAGAGCACGACAGAGAATGCTTTTAGCTTGCCAGCCAATATTAAGTCCATCACATAATTAATTCCTATTTATAAACTAAGTTATTACTAATTATAAAATACTTGAAATCACACATATTATTCATTCTAGTCAATATTTAAATGTTAAACATAAATAATTACTGTTAATAAGAAATTATTTATACTTCTATAATATAACTCTAAATATTTTCATATTTAGAATAATGTTAAGTTGAGGCACAGTGTTTTAACTACATTTTAATTATTGGTCTGTATTTGTTTTTCAAAAATATATACTTATAACTCATATGACCTATATTATATAACTATTTTATTATAAATTTTCTAATGTTTTTAAATAATTAAACATATTTTTAATTATATATTTGAAAGCACAGTATATTTCTGAAAATGTATTTTTTCTTTTACAAAAATACAATATTTTTAATTATTAAATTATTTCTTATAACCTAATGATGTATTACCAATTGGTAACTTTATCTTTATGTATGCCATTCTTGTCTCTTACAATTATGTCATCATGGTGTCTTACTATATAGATTGTTTTGTTTTATACTTTTTATAGAAATAAAAAAAAATACTAAAACATTCACTAAGATTGCAATTATGTAATATGTTATTAATATTTTATTCAACTAGAGCAAGCATTTAGGGGTATGCATAAATATCTTCTAAAAAGAAGAGGGACACTATCCCCCTGCATCCTCCATCAATTCAGACACTGGTACCTACCTAGTATTTACTAACATAGTTTTAAGTTTTAAAAACTTCAAAGACTTTAATAACAATTAAAATCTATGTAGGTAACAAGATAATAAAAATGTTTTTAAATATTTTTAATTTTATCAGTTTTCTGTATTCACATTGCAAACATACAAGTACAAATAAGTACTTTATTCATTGCTATTTAATAATTTCAAAAGTATCTAACTATAAAGGAAAATTCAACAAAGTGAAATTTAGAGGGCAGGGGTAGGCGTAGCATTCAGCAAATCAATTTTATATTTTTTAATATTATATATATATATAAGTGAACTTAACTAAATTAGGAATATTATCATCTGTGTCCATATATATGTAGGTTTTTTTACAAAGTTTAAATTTGTATAAGGAATACTGCAAAAATTACTATGTATAAATATTGCAATTTAAAAATAACCATTAGGCATATTAAAGAAAATAAATATTATATCATAAAAAAACCAATGTTCAAACACAGATAATATGGATTTTAAATTTATAATTGGTCAATTCACTCTTATATTGAAGTTAACAAAACAAAATTGATTAAGCTGACGTAAACTTGCTATGTTGCCCATGGGTCAGAGAGAAAACAAATATTGAAGTGCGCTGATATCCTCGATTCCCTTAATATAATATAATATAATCTGTACCTATTCTGTAAATTGAGGTAAAAAATTTCCGGTATATACAGAGTGATCCATTTAACGTAAAACTCATTATTTCAAAAAGTATTTACGTTTTTGATATTTTTATTATATGGTATCAAGTTGTTACAAAACAACATTTTTTAAATATTTTTTAAGTTTTTTATTTTTTTGAACTACAACATACAGTTTTAATTTTATAATCCAAAGCAGAATATTTTTCTGAGTATTTTGATACATAAAAATCGAATTTTGGACGAGTTGTTTTTGTGTTATAAGTATTTGAAGTTTTAATAAGCAGAGTAGTGGACCAATATTCTACGGGGTACTCGCTACCATTATATACTGTTCATCTAAACTTCAAATACTTATAACTCAAAAATAACTCGTTCAAAATACTCAGAAAAATATTCTGCTTTAGATTATAAAATTAAAACTATATTTGTAATTCAAAAAAGTAAAAAAAAATTAAAAATATTTTTTGTAACGACTTTATACTATATAATAAAAATATTATCTAAAACGTAAATACTTTTTGAAATATTGAGTGTCTTACATTAAATAGATTATACTGTATAGGTACATATTAATATTTAAAATAATATATTTTTAAAAAAAATCAATAATTAATATTTACTAGGTCAATGGTCTTATGAAAAAAAATTGAATTACCTAATACACAAAAACAATATATATATAATAATAATTTCTATTGGGTTATAATTTACTGTCCTCATAAAAATTATTTATTTAAAAAAAAAAATTCAATAATTCAATAATTATTTTTTTTTTTTTTTTATCTAGGTCCTGGTCTAATATAACCAACTAATTTTTTATTCTTCGGCATAAAGTAATCACCAATTGAGTTTGTGCTGTATTTTGTTTTTTTTACCGGCTCATCCATGCTATTTGACAGCAAATTTAATCTTATCTGCCGCTATTTTCAATCTTATTTTGTAGATTAGTGTCCAAATAGTCGGATGATTGTGACTAAAATTATACAAGTTATGATATTGCCTATATTGATACCTACTGGAACTTACAAGGCTATTTGTTAATTTCATCAGGCAAATCATTTAATTAAAATGTATATTAATACCTATTAATTGGACCGTTAATTTTGCATGGTATCGTATTTTTCCTTTCACCAAATTATAAACGTGCCGGCCTTTTTATGCTTCGTACTTTTTTACCTTTGACCTTTTCACCTCGGACTTTTAGGTAGTCAACCCGTATTCTGTATATCAATAATAATTAATTTGTGATATCTTCCACTAGTCACTAGTGCTTATTTTATTTTTGACTTAAGCTAATACTATTTGTCATTTCCTTTATCATTTCTATTTGGTGTCATGTATTGTAATTTATTTTGTTGTAGATGAGTGTATGGAATGACAACATCACTTCTCGCGGGATAGGCCTAAGTAATAATGACAATGTGTCAATAATATATGGAGTAAAAATCTTATAAGATGTAAAAAATTGTTTAGGGTAAACTAAAAGTGTGTGGGGACTCACCCCCGAGAGTCTGTTCGAGGTAAAATTATTAAGCCACCCCAAGAAAAAATTGAAATTATGCCTATGGTCTGCTATCCGTATTACTGTATTAATACCTAAACCTAACTCAAGCTGGTATCTGAAATTTCACTAATAATCATTAACTATACATATATGATTGGTTTAATTATAATATATAAAATACATTTTCAGTTTCATAAAATTAGAATAATAATTATAGTTTTAAATTTTAGTAAACTATTAACTGTACACAATTACACAAATAACTAATAAATACAACTTTTAATTTCCCTATAACTTTCAAAGTTCCGGAATTGTCAATATACATTATGCATGTATACCTAATAAAAATTAATCAGTATGAGTCACCAGTCACGAGTCACGTCAGCATGGCTGGCGGGAGTGATAGACGATGGTTAGAGGGTCGTTGGTCGTGACCGTGACGACCACTCATACGACACATAGTCCTTACACTTTACTCATTGAAATACATATTTTTAGTCAGCATATTTGCACATCGAAAATTACGAATCAATAAGAAAAATTTTTTTTTTTTTTTATTAGCTTTTAGTATATAACTATGATAGCTCAACATTTAAGAATTATTCATAATATAACATAATTCATTACAATTTAATATTATATAACAAAGCCAGCATCCAAAATAAATGAAATTACTGATTTAGTGGCGATATTGGATTTTGTGTTTAGTATGAAGTAGATATTGAAGGGAATATTAAGAGTTTTAAATATGTTAACTAAGAAAAATTATTTATTCTTAAATTAAACACGTGGACAACTATAAAATAACTATTAAACATTCTGATCGCCATTTAGCGGTTAACAGCACATTCAATGTCGTTTTAATAGTCTAAAAAATATCTTAATCAAACTGGGAATTGACATCACTATTTAATCTACATCGCCACATCGGGGTCTTAAATATTAGTTCTTTAACTAGGTTAACTATATATTAAATTATATAATTTTTATAATATACCTAAATACATAAAAAAATTGATGTTTTATAGATTCTGAGCGGAGAAATTTCGTTTATTTAATTGTAAATCAAAAACAAATAACCGTAGAGACTTGAAATTTTCAAAAAATATTAACATATGCGTTTTTAAGCATTGGTCAAATTTTCAAAACATTTTGAACTTTTAAGCTATTTAGATATAAACTTTTGGACATTTCCTACTTTTTTAGTCTTTATTAAATTTAGGAATGAAAACATTTTTATTTGTAAGAAAAAGACTTAAAAATTTAATACAAGATTCCCAAAAAGTTTTTCCATCAGCAATTACAGATTATTGAAAATACATAATTAATATTTTTCTTTATACATGTAAGAATTTTAAATGTTGAAAAAATTTACAAACTGTTTTGTAGTTAAAAATTAATTAGATTTTTAATTTATGTACCTATTGTTTGAAAATTTAATATCGTATTTCACTTAGAGAAAAAAAGAAAAGTTTAACGTAAAACCACAATATTATTTTTTTAGAGTTTCATTTTAAAATTTAACTGAAATTCTTGAAAGTTGTGATTTATTTTTATTGACACATATAGGCGGACAGACCGCTATGTCAGCTTACAATCGTTTTTTATCAAATATGCAATTATCGAATTTAAGTTTAACACACCCGTACTGTAATAGTGACCTACCAAATGACCGCAAGGTGCACTTATACTACTATACAGCAGAATAGTTACCACTTGTCCAATTTAAATTTTTTTTTTTTTACATATAATAATTGTAACTATATTAGGTACGTTATTTAATCACTGGACGTTCCCTTCTCGAGAAAGAGAAATCAATTAGTACTATATAAAGATATTTTCTTAACGCCGATTCCACATGCCGGTTCCACCGAACCTTTAAACCTTGTACAGTTGTACATTATAAATTATAATAGACTATATGAGCCAGAATTTTCCAAAAAGTTTACGGAACCACCCGTTTTGGATAACTTTTAAATTTTAACGACCCTAACATACTTATGACCATTTTTTTTTGTTGTTTCATTATTGATCCCTATCGTTACGATAACTTTTAGTTTAGCATTATAAGTTATGGTCACACGTCACTGATACACTCGTTACGGATAATGATAAAACATTTGATAATCAGATGCGAATTAAACTATATCTATACGATAGATTATACCAAAGCAATAAATGTACAATATAGTTACACGGAAAATACTGTATCATAAAAGTAGTCGTTTTTATACATAAAATATGAAATATTAATTTTTTGTATATTTTATACTTATCTAATATTAAATATTTTATATTATAAAAAATGTATTTGAATTCAAAATTTTTTGTGACCCACAGTTTGGGAATCTCTGATATAGACAAATATTTGCACAAAATTTACTGTTGTCGGTTATCGAATTAGTGCAACGACAACAATATTATTGACGATCGTCCGACCGGATGCATTAATCACTGCTCAGCATAAATAACACTTATCGATTATTATAATACGATGGTACAATAAACAGACATAGCATCAATTATTTTTTTTTCGTTATACCAATTACCAACTCCAAGTAAGACTTGAGTTCAATGAAATAATCTAAGGATCGTATATACTCCCACAAAAAAATTAAGTTTTGCAACCCCAGAAATGTCTATTGTATTAAAATAATTGTATACAAATATTCTGTTATATAAATCACTAATCACAAAACCATTAGAAATAAAATATTGGTTATAACACTTATAACTTATAGATTAGTATGAAAATTATTAATTAATAAGTGACGTGTTAGAAATAATACATAAATCTATGTAATAAGTATATTTTTCAAGGTTTATAGTTGATATTTATTATATTATATTATATTATTGAGATGCAGATCATCATTAATTTAATTCTGTATAATCTTCGGGTATATATACACATTTTTTTTACATTTTTGCATCCCCTATGATTCTACATACATATAGTTATACTATAGTTGCGAACAATTTTTTTAAGACCAATATTATAACATAACACGGGTCTTGTAAAAGAGCAATCGTATTCATAAAATGATTTTTTATAAATATATTGTCATCATAGACTTTGTGACAAACATTTTTTTTTGAAACAATTAACAACTCATTCAAATGTTTATCTATTTCACCACTTGAATATTGCAAAAATGTTTTAAAAATACATTTATATCAATAATGTCATTCGTCAATATCAAACACAAATTACCTAACGTCCGCTATAGATACATAAAAAAAAAAAAAATGATTGGAAACTTGTCTACAATTCGTATATCACCTTTTTAGGTTTCGTCTACAATTAGGAAACGCTGCTCCACGGCCCTATTTATATTTTTTTCAATTTAAGCACTGCGTGAATTGTGAAGAACAAACAAAATTTTTGATGGTAGAGGTACTTATCGACAATTGTCATAGATCGGGTGCATCTCAGTAGTCCCCTTCAAGTCACTGTGCTCCGGTGGTACACAAAATTATAAAATTGATTTGCGCCTTTGTTCCTTAACAATAGGATAAAATATACTGAATTTAATATTATATTATATGGTATACGCCATATAGATACGTATCAAATTAATACCCATTATGCTGTAATGATAACTAACTTTCAAATTTAAATTTCAAATTTGATTTTAACCTTTGAGTACTTACTTAATTAATTATAACTTTGGCCTTTGATTTTCTAAATATTAAAAATAAGTTTATTTAATAGATGATTAATGACAATATATGATTACGTATAAAAATATAGGTATACACGTTCACTATTAACTAATTATATTATTCTATACTTAATAATATCAAAATATATATTATGCATTTTAAAATAAGTAATCTATTTTACATTTATCATTACCCATATCATTAAATACATAAATCGCATACACTATATTAAAATATGTTAATAAACTTGTAAGAGGAGCATTAATTTGCTGAAACATTTTAAATAAATAAATAATAGTTTTTCTTTAAGTCATATATTTTCATGATTCTATAAAATACATAATTTAATAGTAAATGTTGTACTGCAAACGATACTTTAGAGAAGTAATATTTTTTTGCATTTTTCACGTAGGAAAATATAGCATGTTATATTATATATCATAACAGAGACTTTCACCACAACTATTAAAATGAATAAGAATAATAATATTGTGGTGATGTAAAATTGTAATGTTTAAATTGGTAATAGTTGGTAATTACTCGCAGGCGGTGTAGTTATCTATGAACTCTTGTTTTTAATTTAAAGTAAACAAAAAGGGGGCCCACGATTTGGGAATTTGTTATGAATTCCTAAAAATTCACACATCTATATATATAAGAACGTCGTAGACATATGGGTTGAAAAGGAGAAACGCGTTTTACCGATTTATATTATTATTATCATTATTATAATATTATTATGGTCGCAAGTCGGTCGGTGTCGTCGACAAGGACAGGACGGCAGGTGACATGGCGGTTTCGATCCCGTCAGACTTACGGGGCACGGGAAATAAATTCGAGCGGTCCGGCAGCCGCGGGCGGGTCGATAAAAACGCATTATCCTAGTCACGGTTTGTATGCTCGGCGCCGGGTCGGCCAGCCGCGCACAGTCATTGTCCGTTGAACTGCATTCCCAATTCGGCGAGGGCCGAGGAGGGAATTTTCCCCGTTGCCGATCGTTTTCGCCGGGCAATCGCGTAACGTGTGCGCGCACGCGCCCCGTGAATCGTGACGTGTGCGTGTGCGCGCGCCTGTACGCTATTATTATTATTATTATTATTATAACATTATTATACCTACCTATATATATCATACAGAAAAAAAGATTGGGTTTGTGGGCTGCGCGCTAGTGTTTAGGTGGGATATTCCGCTTGGTGGGTGAGGGCGACGGGGGGAGACAACGCGCACGCCGTCGTCGCATGGGCATGGCTGGCTGTCCGCTGGTGGGACGGGAGACGGCGGCAGACCGTTGATCGCGCGCGCGGTATCCGCTGCTGCGCCGCGGCCGTGGCCGGGTCTTGGTGTGGGCCAGGCCCCCACGTGAGGAGGGTGCGATGTTGCCGCATTGCTCATTGCTTACATGCCGCCCGCATGTGTACGTTATAATCCAGTTGCGCGTCGAAATAACGTGACCCCTCTGCCACCCGTGCCCCAACGACTACCGTCCGCCGTTCGGAGCTCGCCCACCCGCAGCCCGACGGTCTTCGGACGACGATGTCTCGTCACACTATATACTCTTCTCACACCCGCACACACACAACCCATCGTCCTCCCTCCCCGCCGCTGTTTTTGAACACAAACAATATTGTTACATCATTATAATAATAATAATAGTAATATAATTTAACGCACACGCTATGCGTATTGCACCATTTATTCTTTGAAGTGATAATGACACGGCCAAGACCGTAAAGTTTTACACACTCCCTCTGCGAGTTTGGGACTGTGTGTGTGAAAGAGAGATTGTTTAACATTCTAGTGCCAACTGCCTATTTTTTTTGTGATGTGCCTATCCGACGTCTAGGGAGAATAAAATTAATTGTAAATAAACATTATAAAATTAAAAATATTATATGAGAAAAATTATATTATAATATATTACCATGTAGATTTCAAACTGCAATATCATAGTAAACGGGATTTTTTAGTTATAGTAAAAATTGTTTTTTTACGTAATTAAATGTTATTATATACCTATATTATATTATATTTATAACTATCATTATTCAATATATTTTCTAATAAAATAATTACAATATTTTTACGGACTCTCGATGTTGATAATTTAACAATTAACGTTTTTCAATAAATTGTATAAATACACGCCAATAATCTCACATATTATATAAAAATATATATTTGTTAAATGTATTTTTGGGAAAGCGGTTTCTGTTATCAAAATGTGTCTACCTCAATAAAAGAATCGTTTTGGTTTATAACATTCATTAAACGATTATAACGTCAGTACAATTTATAAAAATTTAATATACGTTTTAAATAACTATGAAATATTCAATGACGAAAATATTATAATTCTTATAATTCTTCAAGATAATAATATTTAATACATTTAAATTTAGACCTTAAAATATCAATTATTTTGTAACTATTCATAGTAATATCATAACAAAATACAAATATCACAAATGTATCATATCTATAATATAAAAATGAATCACAAAATGTGTTGGTAAGCGCATAACTCAACAACGCTTGGACCAATTTGGCCAAATCTTTTTTTAAAATGTTCGTTGAAGTTCAAGGATGGTTTTTACGGCGAGAAAAATTAGAATTATTGCTGGAAAAACCCTGGGTGGCTCACCATCCCTATTTCCCTTAGTCACGCCATCATGCGTGAACGGCTGGACCGATTTCGCTTAAATTTTTTTTCAATTATTCGTAATTGCCAGGAGATAGTTTTTACGAAAGAAAATTTTGGAAAAACACAACCCCGAGAAGTGCTCAAACAGGGATTTTGAGATTTACGATCGAAATATTTGTTTATAAATGGTTGCTATAGCACCACTCTCTGTTTATTTATAAGGTTGTCAATGGTTACATATTTATAACTATTATAATTAGTAAAAATATATTATCGTATACATATTTTTGCAAATAAATTTATAGAAAAAAAACAAATCTTCGGCACGGGCAACCGTCGCAATGTTTTTCATACCTAATTCTGATTTCATTCACACACATCATGGAGTCCGCTATAATATTGCCTACCTGATAATTTACTGCTCGCATTACTGTTCGTGATCTAATGGAGTAGATTGCCTACCTAGGTGGTTTAAATGTATGTAAATCACTTCAGATTAATCTTAACTTAATATTTGGCTCAGGCAACGCTGAGTGGGACAGCTAGTTATAATATATTAATATTTAATGAGTAAAAATAATTATTTAATAATTAAATAAATAATAATGCCTTTAATAATAATTAAATAATAGTATTATAAAATATAATATTTAGTTTAATATTCTGTAAAATTATTCATTTTTATTCTCATTTAATTAACTCATACAGCTGGCAAAACTTCGATATTTCGAAGATCATTAATCTGCTTAAAACTATAAAATGCACATGGCCGTGTGTCGTGATACTTTTCTTCGGTAGTGAGTAGATATCCTTCAAAAACTAAACATAACAGTCATAACTCATTATAATTTACATTACGCCATACTGATGTCTGATACTTTTCAATGTTCCTACCTAATTTTTACCTTGAACCTATATTTCTATTCTATTATAAAAATTGTATAGGATAAGTTTGTAATCGAACAGAAAAAGAGGTGGTATTTCGCGGTTCTAAACTTGACAACGTTGCCCAACCCGCCTACCGGAGCAATTGTATAGAGAATAGACGTCTTAATGTCTTATTTATATAATAAACAATACTGTACAGAACCTCTAAAAATAAAATGACGTTGATAAATAAATACATATATATCTTGCTGTCTTATACAATTTTAATTATATTTTTTCCTACACACAGCACTGTCAAGTTATTTAGTTATAGTATTTTTACAAAGCAACTTATGTACTCCACTTTCTAATTTTCTACTATAATTTAAAACTATAGTTTTATATAAATTAGCCTAGAGCAGGTATGTTTTATGTTTATAATTATATATTGTAATGAAAAAATATTCATTACCAGCCTAATTTCTTTACTCATAAATTTATTTTTCATTATATATATTTATGTATATTTTATTCTATATACATTATATATATTTATTATTATTTTGTTTCTGTCGATTCCAGATATAAGAGTAATCATAAATTTTCAAAAAAATATTATATACATACCTACTATTTATTTGCAAAGGTTGTATAATTTTATACATTTTCTGAATAATATATGTCATCACAGATCAGTCATCATTTATTTTTAATATAAATAGTTTTATCAAGTATAGTACTACAGTAGTCAGTAACTATAATAACGTATTTATTACAATTACTAACCAACGGGAAATATTGCTCAATTATTACAAATTAATATAATAATACGTTTTGGAAGACTATTTGGTTTTACTGGTTTTAGTTTATAGCTTATAAAGTTATAATAATTTATAACTTATAATTATTAAATTTCAACAAAAATACATTATAAAAAAAAAAAAAAACATAAGAAATTACAACAATTGTATGAATAATTGTAAAAACAATTGTAAAAATAATTAATTACATTAAATTTGATTTTCATACAAATAATTAATATACTTATAAGTAGAATCTAAGAAGATATATTTAGATAGTCCGGTTTACTTAATTTATTATTTATGTAGTGATAGTAGTTACAAATATTTAATAATGATACTGAAGTTTTTAGTTGCGTTAATGGGTTGCACAATAAAACAATAAACAGTTAAAACCCCAAATCGCAATAAATTAAAATTACAATTGTGTATTTCACCCTTCCTTTTATAGTTCACCAACACTGCATTGTTATTTCCTTTTTGACGATCGATTTTGAGCAACGTTGCCATTCGCACAAATATCTTTAGAGACGAGTGTATATCAATTGTTGTTATTTATTAGTTTTATTTTACTAAAAAAAATATCCTAACTTTTCAAGAGAATATTTATAAAAAAAAGTATATTATAAATACCTAATTGAATATTAAAATATATTATATATATAAATATATAATGTACAATTTATTATAGCCAATCATATTATTATTTATATAATGGATATATTTCTGGTCAAATAGTTGGTGAATGATTTTAACATTTTATGTACATCATACATTAGATACATGCAAAATAAAAATTAATTACCATAGTGCTGATTTAGTGTGTTATAAAACGAACATCGCGTATCTAGCTTTGAAAAACAATGTAAAGTGCATTGAAATTCCGGCCCTAATAGTGCATTATGCAGTTTTTCTAATATACAAAAAATGATAAATATTTTTCTTACAGTACATAAATATTATAATATATTATACTTTCTTTATAAAGAAATAAAGAAATAAAGTTTCATTTCTTTTTATATTTACTTAAATATACTTAAGTATACTTTACTTTGAGTTTCTAAATAAATTAGATTACTTAATACTCATTAGTCATTATAGTTTTAATTATTATCGTAAAACAATAAAACATTTTTTACTGATTACTGAATAGTTAATACCGAGCTTAGGAAAAACAATTTATCATATATTTTATACATACATGTTTAATGTTCAATGAAAAAGTATTTTATCAAATATTAAAAAATATATTATTGCATGTTTAACTAATTTATAGTTAATTTTTAAGAATTCAAATGTTTTAATTTGTGTAATTAAGATTGAACATACTAAATATAAATCTACAGTTCTGTCTGAATTTTCGATCATAAAGGTAATAGGTATATTTTTTTTTCTTTCCATAATGTATAAATTAGTCATTACTCATTAGATATAGATTATTGGGATTCGTACATAGTTACTTAATAGCATATAATACAATTATCTAAATATTATATATTGTATATAATTATTTATAACAATAAAATATTGTAATTTACTAATTATTTTGTTGGAAACTTTTGTAAACGATTTATTTTAATATTATTCCTTTTTAAATTCATAATTTCATATTAATTGATATTTTATAGTTATAACTTCATATTATAGACTATAGTCAAGAGTCATTACATTTTATTATAATTTATAATAGTTTCGTACCTAGTATGAATAAATTTATTATCTCATCAAGTTTTGAGCTTTCGTATTATTGTACATTTGTTTGGTACAATAATTAATAATTTAAATGTGAGATTTTACTGCGTAATTATTAGAAATATGATTATTAGTGAATTGGATTTTGACTTGAACGATAATAGCACGCTGCTATATATACTTGAGAATTAAAATCATTAGAATTGTTAAGTTTTATTATTAATATCTGATTATCTCATCAATATTACGCAGTTTCTTGGACATCTCATACTTATCTAATATTAAATATTATACGTAGTTAATAGTCCTGTACAATAATATTATTTATACATATTTTAATAGTTTATATTTAGTTATTTTAATAATACATCATACTCATACATTTATACTTTTTATTACATAAATACACGTATTCAATTATAATATATAATAATATTATGGTAATATATTATTGTGTGTCTAATCTAGTAATGTCTATTTAGCATAATATACCAACATACTATTTCGTATTTTAGTTTCATATAAAATATTATGTACTATTATTATTATACTGGCGCATGCGCTTACGAACAATAAAATATATAGTGCTGTCTGCTAATATTTATAATGAAACTACAATGTTGCCATGTGTTTTCGACGACCTACAAATATTTTCAAAGTAACCTTGCCTACAGCCTGAAGCGGTGAAGGGTACTGCGGCAACGTCGCTATAGCAGGTGTCGTGTTTTAGTATATGGCGCTGAACTAACGAATTCATAAACAAATAAGACTATAAGAGAAAACCGTTTCTCTTAAGTCTTACATTGGACCAATTTTAGTCTCTTATGACCAAACACGTCTGGAAATATTAAACCTCGACGGTTTTATCACGATAAAAAACGCATAATTTCGGGGCTAAGACCGTAATATTACAAAGAAATTTCTTTACATTATTAGTCTAAAAAGAACGTAGTTTAGATGCAATAGCTTAATAAATCATTTGAGATTCTGCCAACATTTTTCACGGCATTAAACATTCATTGTACATTTCCGTTATAACAAAATATATTACTTAAGTCTATACTCTATTATAATATATTTTTTCAAGCCATACAACTTTAACAAATAACAATGCAATATTATATTTCAAAATAATTTTAATGAAATTTGAAAAATATTTAATGTAAACTAAAATCATGTCAACATTTATTTGAAACAATGCTTGGTTAAATTCAATATTAACGATTTACCTAAAAATTATGAAACATGTTAAGTTAGGCAGGTATTGATTTAGTAATAACTGAAATATAACAGCTATAAACCTATTATTTAAGTACTTATAAAATGTATTTTATTACTATTGTTATTACTATATACTATTTTCAAAATTAATAGGTACAACGCTTATGTATATTTATCTGTTTTACATTAAAACCTGAATGCATTTAACCCGTGGAAGGTTAAATACTTTAATACGAGTTTTAAGAAGGTATTTATAACGGGATGTTTTGTTTAACTTCTTAGAAAAAAGAAACGCTTTTAAAATATTTATGATTAGATTTAAATAAGTACCTATTTTTTTTTTTATTAAAAAATTACACATTTACGATTGAAAATTGGTTTAGGTTTTAATATTGATTAGTTAAGATTTAAATTAACTTCATACTTGTTTTTTTATTTCTTTGTTTTGAACAGTGATCATAAAATACTTAATTTATTATATTAATTTTTATAATATTTATTTAATAATATGATATATTATGTTATAATTAATATTATTGTATTTAATATGTAAATCAATTGGTTCTTATTTTTAATAATAAGCGCGAAAATATGCGTATGGTTCATCTTTATACATGTATAATTATTATATTCTGTATTATAAAAAACAAATATTAGAAATTTGACATAAAAAAATAGTAGTTTTTACTACTATTTTGTTTACTAACATAATGTTATGCATTATGGTTATTGTGACTTGTGTATTGTATACAGTTACATATTGACAACGCGAATTGATTGTTATTTTTTAAGGTTTTAATGTTTTATTCGTTATGTTTATGTTTTATGTTACATCACTACATCGCATATCGTCTTTAATAAATATTTTTAATTTTCAGTAAAATTGTATTTCTCACTACAGACGACAGTTGTATTTAGACTGTTGGACAACACAGGCGACAATGCCATGTATTTATCATGTCCATATTATGCCTTAGCAGAATATATTATAACATATTTTACATTTTAAACAGTAATCAATAATACAGTGGTAGGTAGTTTAAATTTTAAAAACTCCTAATATAAAATTGAATAACATTAATGTAACGATTAATATGATTAACCATATTTCTAGTTTTAATTGTCAATTTTGTTAACCAATAGTAAACTGTCTTCTAGACTGCTTTTATTTTAAATAAATTGCAGGAACGATTTAGTTGTATTAACAAAAAAAAAAAAAAAATGAAATCACAATCAATTGATTTATATCCAAATCTTCTCACTGGAATAACTGTATAATTCTATAATATAGGTACCGAAAATGTTTTAGGGAAATGATGTCCGGTGGGAGTTTTATACGAGTTATAACTTTATAAGTTGTTAAAAAAAAAAAAAACTTTATTGCTTTATTTTTGGCGTTTGGTTATAGTAACTACTGACTATAGAACGTGTACTGCGTGGGTACCTACGTTTTAATGGATAATATCGCCATGTAGAAATAATTTTTTGTTAATTTGCGTAAATTTAAATGATTATACGTCGACACGTGGATTTGCGTATTACGAAATCGTATTCAGAGTTTGATAATGATACATTGTGAAAAAGAAAACGTGGTTAGATAAAATACACCCATTTTATGCGTCATAAAAGAACGCGGAGAGGACTGATGGTGAGACACAACATAATTCGTTATATCGTTATATCTAATCGCATCTCTATGTTTACGCATAACGAAATGCACGTACATCGGATCCCGTAAAACGAATGCACATAATATTATAATAATTTAATGGATATTGACACATCGTACGTAACTATTATAATATTATGTACATTGTCACAAAAAAATAATGGTTTTCTCGTATGTTTTTCGTCCCGGACGTCCCTAAACAGTATATTGTCGAATGTCCGATACTCATCGGTGGATGTTTAGGATAATCTCGTGGTAGGGGGAGCCGGGAAGGTGTACATTTTTTTTATTTACACAAATTGTGTATTTGTGTTAAATATACACTTGATTATTAAAGATTTTGGATTTATTTTTTTACAAAACCAAATCTATTTTACTCGACGGGTATGGCATTTTTTTTTTAGCCCACGAGGGGCATGACCCTTAGATCCTTCTCCCCTTCCACGTAGATCTACCACTGACGTGTTTTATGTAAGTTTGCCAACAAATCGTATTATATTAATTTACGGTATTTCATGTAAATGCGTGCTACACGAACAATGATCGTTACCTATTCAACTGTTCACCATAGATACAACACCGTACACGTTTTTAACGAAACAACGAAATATTATTGCGAGTGTTTGAGTATTATCGGACGATAACAGGACTATAATAATCATTAATAATTATAAAATTATCGTCTTACGCACTTCTCCTATACAGTCGTCAATCGAGATAGTATTGTGGGTCGAGATCCAAACAATCATTAATAATAAATAATAATATACCGTTTATTACGACGAGATATTCTCGTACGAGCTGCTCTTATTTATAGTTTATAGAACGCGGAAACGTGTGTGGCGGTGCACGCCATTACGTATTTCGTATAATATATATATTTATATTACGAGATAAAAAAAATATAATAACATACACGTCGGACGTGAGTGAACGTGTATGTGTGTGAGTGCGTATTTATAAACGTATGACATACACACACACACACTCTACGACTTGCCGAATATTATTATTGTTATTGTGAGACATTCATCGGGTCGGGTCGGGTCGGGTCGTCGTCGTCGTCGTCGCGAGTCGCGTGACGTTCATGTTTTATTTTCCTCCGTTCTTTTCGCCCGGTTTTTACCGTGCGGCTTTGTTACGCAGACGCCGTAATTACCGTGCGGCCGGGCTACACTGCGAGCCCGGCGAATCCATCGTGTTTTGTTTGGTCGGCGTTGGCGCGATTCCCCGGTACCCCCACCGCGGATCGGCCAACCGCCCGCCTACGGTGCACGGCGGACGCCACGGGTTCGACCGAGGTACTCTACCTCACCCGAGGAGACCGATTGGATTCGCCCGAACCTGTTTGGAGCCGTGCGGTTGATGTCAAGCGAGCGCGACGGCCGTGTCCCCAGCGGAGAAGTTTTTTTTTTTTTTCCCCGTAGGCGGAACACGAAAATAAATAATAAACAGTCGAAATGAGGAAGAAAAAATTTTGAAATTTCCGTCTCGCGTTTCGTTTTTCTCGACGATCGTCCGCAGCGTAGTCAGTGTACCCCGCGGCGCGACCGCGACCCGATACCATACCGCCGTGTACCGTGTACCGTCTGTCCGTCCGACCGACCGACCGACCGACCGACCGACCGTCCGACCGACCATCCGACCGACCGTGTTTTTTCGAAGTGTGGTAATCTCTACTGTCTCGACGCGTATCGCGTGCGACGCGCACCCAGAAGTTGTGACGACGGTGTACGGCGCGTGGTCGTCCAAATAACAACAACGACTACGACGACAATAATAATAATAATAATAATAATACACAATAATTATAGTAAAAAAATTTTTAACACCAAGAAAATTAAAAAACGGTGCAGATGTGTCGGTTGCAAACCATCGGTACCCCGTCGTTGCTATCGGAGATATTCGACACGCGGATGTAATGTCGAGGACTTAAAACGCCGGGCAAAAATACATAAAAGTAAATATCGGTGCTGTTTTTCTACGTGCCCATTATTTGCTTACGCCTATTTTTGCTTGTCTAACATTTATGCCTACATTTTTTGTTTATTTTTATTATTATCGGTTTTGGGTCATAGACGTTGATATTTTGTGCTCACGTGGTCCGTCCATTATGACCTAATAAATAATGTTACAATATATCTATCCATGCCGTCGTCGTAGTAGTGTACCTCCCCGTAGTGTTGTTCTACCCGGGGCAGAGGTCGGGATCGGCATGCGACACCAAATTCCGGTCACACGATATGGTTTTATTAATCCGCCAACAATGTTCGCTCTGTTCGGACCATTTTGAGAATGAACACACCACATACATTTAACATTTTTCATTGTTGTTTTGTGTTCGACCAAATTTTTGAACACCGAACACTGAGTGAAAATCAAACCCCTCGGTTTTCGTGCCGTTGCCTTCGGTGTTACCGCATTTTGGTCTCCCTTTTTAACCTTATGCGCACTGTTTATGAACATTGTTCAAACTACACTCAACATTGTTGACTGATAATTAAAATTATAGTTTGTGACTAACTTAATTCTGGTGTTTGCTGTGTTGTTTTTGAATCTTGGATATCTAGTAATTGAAGGGAACTTGAAGCATTTAATATTATGTTACAAACTACTGGTTGTTCGTGAAAATGTGAAAAGTGACCGACAGACACATTGTATAATTTTGGTTTGGAACAAACTACAAAGTAAATACTTATTACTCACTACTCAGACGGCATATACCATCATTACTTTAATAGTTTTTTTTAAATATGTCCACGTATATAATGTATGGTAATAAATTATCTAAAGTATTATGATTTTTGAGAGATCTAGAGTTTAAGGTACACATCTATACTTTTAATATTTATATTACCAGATGTTATAATAATACTATAAGTAATAATATTACAAGTGTATATAGCCTTTAAATATTTGGATTACTATCAAAGTCTTGTTTTAAATTAATTTTGTGTACATTTTTGGTATTTACAATATCTCAATATAACAGTTCTATTTCAAATTAATATTATTGCACAACAACATTTTATTATGCATATTGGGATCTAATCTTTCTTTGGCTTTATTTACCTTTTGAGTGTTAAATACTGCAATTGGGTACCTCCAATTATTTATTTATATTTCATTGAAATTGAATTTTCATTAATGACAAAGCTATGACCTATTATTACATTAATTACTCATTACTATAATAGGTATCTGCTCTAATATATATATACTATTAAACTTTACTCATAAATCACAATATAGATATCAAGTATTGATCACAGTTTTAGTATTATAATGATACCAATTATTAAGTTTACACGGTGACGTTGAAATGGATTTAAATCAACATATTCTCGTTTTTCACTCATTGTTGTTTGACTTATTTTATTGATCATTTAAAAATAATTATCTGTAGTTATAAATCTGTTTTATCATCATTGTATAAATATAATACATTTCTATCTTGTTTTCATTCAAATCTTGATTATTTTAATCCAAACTAGCTTGGCTCTAGGTTTTTTTATATGAGTAATTCAAAGATTCTTTGAAATATCTAGGTACTAATATATTTGTACTTCTTTTGTATTGTGCAAAAATCTACTAATAAAAAATGTGGTATGTTGGTCAAAAATTATTTTATTAAATAAATGCAAACTTTTTAAATGTAAACTTATGTAGATTAAAATATCTTAAATTGATTTAAAACTATTTAATTAGGTATATTGGTATATATATTCAAAAAACATTATATTGTTTAAAAACTTTAACAATGATCATAACTTTAAATTGTATAATGAACATAATGTACCTAATAATTAAAAATATTTTTAATAGACATTCTTTATTCAACATTATTTTATTTAATAGTAGTAGTCTACATATTGCAGAAAATATTTTTTTTATTTGTCTTGTATTTTTAAAATTTTAAGCTCTTTAATAATTAGAATAAGACATAATTAATTATTCTGTAAACAATCCCATAAATTGGTAAACATTTTATTCATAAACCTTTTGAGTACTAAATTAATTGTTTATACTGTGTTATACCTATGTTAATACTTTTGTTATCCTTTTGTCATTATGATTGATGAAGTAATTTTATACTTTTTTTATTATCTCAGTTTTTAAAATATTTAAAACATCAATATCACTAAATTTACCTGTATTTAAATATACAATTTTATCTAATTTTAATTTTATTTAACATCACATTTTTCAACAGTTTTGTTATCTTTGAACATACATGCCCGTATCAATGAAAGAGTTTATCATAGTTATTATTATTAATATAAATATATTTTTACTTTGCCTAGTAATAAATAAGTATTGCATAACCACTTAACATTGAGTACAATTTTTTGATGAACTGAAAATATCTTAACATGAAAACATGAGTTGTAGGTACTTATAGTTGTATATCTAGTATTAGGTATGCATCTTTTTCACATAGTTGATTTTTTTGTCTTGGCCATAAATGTACATACATTAATTGAATCAAATCGTTATTCATTAGAAATTAGTTGTAATATTATTAAAAACTAATTTACAATGTACATTATGAAAAAATAAATATGTACTTTGCATTTTAAGATTTAACTCATATTTAATGTGTAGCTTAAGATTTTGGTGTTAAATGTGTAAACATATGATTATACATTACAAATTATAAAATCCATTTCCTAATTAAGTTGATACATTTTTTTTTCTGATAAAAATATGTTTGACATATGTTTTTATTTACTTTCGATTTAGGTACTTATACAATGTTAACAATATTATTAAAAGTAAATAATATTTTTTAATCTCAAAAAAACATACTTGTTTTGTTTAATTTATATCAAATTTAGAAGAAAACAATGAAATGATGAACTATGTTTATAGTTAGTTTTATTTTATATCTTAAAAATGTTATTTGCACATATGCTATGATTGATAGTTTTTCATTAGTGTCATACTTTTCATATTATATGTATAGAAATTGTCAATAATGATTGTTGACAAATTAATTGTATCAATAAATATTATAAAAGATAACAGCTTTTATTTGATTTTTAGTGGCAAACAAAGAGATTTGGTTCAGTTAAAACTGTTATGGAAGCTGTACAACAAACAGTTATACATCTGGACCGTGCTGCCATGCCTTCACAAGCTCAAATGGCTTATTCTCAAAGGAATCCTCAAATTCATGGGTAAGTGTTAATTATGAAAGTGTGTTGTAATTTTCTTTTTAGAAGTTGATTTATAAAGTAAAGCAATAAGTACAATTCTGTTAACTTTAGTTAAATTATTATTATCATTTTTTATGTTGAATGCAAACTATCTAAATCTGGTGTAAACAACGTTGAATTAAGAATATATTATAGGTAATACAAAGATAAAAATTTAGATATAACTTTCATATTTATGTTGTATTGGTCTGTAAGGTTAATTATAAATAAATGTTAACCAAACATGTCACTCCATCATCATATACTTATATTCATCTTCTTATTTATTTTACATTTTACTATCTTTGTAACTGGGGATATTCTAAATAATATTAATGAAATTATTGATTATAAATTGTATTAAACAATTTATAAATCTCATAAGCTATCAAAACTAATTCCAGTTATCAAACACTTCATATTCTGATAAGTTAATCATTTAGATAAACTTAATCTTTAAAGAAGCTCTCAAACAATATACAGTTAATACTATTGTTATGTACTTATATTAAATAGATGTATTTGATGATATAAAAACATTAAATTTAGTATTTGTAATTAAATGTAGGTATATTAAATCAACTACTTATTTATTTATTATGAATCATAGTAATTGTTTGACAATATTTTTATTTTAATTATTAATTTACTTTTCAGAAGAAATGTTAACCATGGTGTAGTTCAAGTACCAGGAGAAAATGGGCCATATAAACCATCTGCTGGTACTGGCCAAGTTCATAATAATTTTGTTGGGTACCCGGCGGCTAATATACGATATGTTTCTCAACCTGTATACATGTCATCTACAACCACGGCATCAAATGTGTATAGAGATACACCTTTTCATTCTAGAGCATTAAATGTAAGTTTTTAAACACATTTAATTAATTTAAACTAAATAAATAATATAAATATTTTATTTATTCCATTTTGATAGATTTTCATTAATCAATTAAACTAATCTATAAATTAAATACTTAAAAAAAAGTTTTTAAAAATGAAATTAAAACTAATAGTGTAATCATAACTAATATTTTTTGATTTTTTTTTTTAGATATCCGATAGAGTTACAATAGGTGTTCCTTTTGAATTAGCGAGAAGTGATATGATGCCTACTGTAGCTAGGCAGAATCGTATATCTTTGCTGTCTGCAACAAGTGATTATTATCAACGAAGTCGTTTACAGTAAGTTTGAATAGGTTATATTATATTATAATTTACCTACCTATAATTGTATTATAAATTAATTTTGAAATTATTACTATAGAATGGAACATTATCGAGATGAATCATTGAATCACAATTCTCACAATACAGTTTCTATGAACTTTATGAGAGAAAGACCAGATCATGGTCCTCCACCTCCTTTGAAAAAACCAAAATTACTTCATCCTATTTCGCCTCAACCACCTCTTAAAATTGATATATCCGTAAGTATACAACTTTTCTCATTATTATTATGTATATATTTTATACATATTAAATTATATGTTTAAGACTTACCACATTTATGCATTTCATATGTCATTCAAAACCTATTCTTTTAAATTAGTGATAGTTTTTTTTATTTCATTACCATTCCGGTCATAAAATAAGTACATTTTTACATGATTAGATCATAATACAAGTAAAACTACTTGCAGGATCCCCCATCTACGAGTGCGTACAACCCACAAGTAGAAGCTATTTCACCAACTATTGATGAACCAATGCCAGAATATAAAGTTAATAAAGTTAATGACATTACTCCAAAATTAAATAAAATTGAGAGTGATATAAATAGTATTACTCAAGAAATTGAAGACTTGATCAAGTTAAAAGTAAAAGCGATCAAAATAAAAAAAATATATTTATATGCTTTATATGATTTTTTTTTTGTCAGGAAAATTATGAACAAAAAGAATTAAATTCAGAAGTTAGTAAAATAGAACCTGAAGAGGATACATTAAAAGAATGTGAAGAAGAAGACCAAACAAACTTTTTGACTCCAGTTCAACGAATTTATGCATCAAACAGGGTAAATATTATTGTTTTATCATAACATAATAACAGGGCTCAGAACATAATGCACTAAAAATTAGTGAAATGTATTCATATACATATGAGTTAAAAAAATTTTATAAATTATGTAATAAAACATGCAATTATTATATTATGAAATATACATTTATATGGGAATAAACTTTAAAACAATGCATAATTATTTGCATTATCTATTAATTATTATTATTAATTTTTTTTTATTAATTAAAAAAATATTATTTACAATCTGTGATTTGAAATATCATAACATAATAAGCAAATATTATAATTTGTTTAATAAACACAGACTAATGTTCAATGATATATAATTAAGAGGGAGTGACTAATTCAGTGATAAAACTTATGTAAAAAAAAAAAAGCATTATTCATAATTTATAAATTGGGATGAGTGAAGTTCTTTATTTTAAAATTTTAGAAATATATTTTATTTTTTTTTATTAAATATATAATATAATATATTAAATATTCTAACATAAATATTCACTTTAACTTAAATAGTTATATAACATACATTTTTAGATTTAAGTTGTATGTATTATGAAACAAATTTGTGTCAAATCAGATTTAGAATATGCACTTGCTTAAAAAATATACAAATGCTTTATGCCTTGTCATTAAGTAATAGGAATGTTATGTTATTCACAATTATTATTCATTAATTAATATACTATACACAACATTTTGTTAAATGTATACATTTGGTTAGAATAAAAAAAATAATATTTGAAGATAATATTACATTGATCTTTAGATAGATGTTTTTATATTGATTAGCTAAAAATGACCAGACTGGTTTTATATCTTATATTCTAAATTAACTAGTGTAACATTGAAACAAAATTATTGATATGACAATTTATGATTGATTGATGGTTGAGATATAATTTTAGTGTAAAGAGTATTAACGTAAAAAATAATATTTAACATTAAAAAAGGTTGGCAAGTAAGTACTGTTCTACTGTACAGTGGGTGTCAAATGGGGTCAATGTTATGAATTTGTTAAATTTGAATTCAATGATATAAAATCATTGTATACAAAAAACAATTCTGTGCAAAGACTGTTAGTCTACATAATTAAGTATATTTTATAATATTGTTATTAAAATAATTATTTTTACTATTAATAACACAGTAGGTTGCATTCATTTTTGCAGAAAACATTGTATTAAAAAATTTAATTGAGTGTATAAAATATAATAATATATTTCAAAAGTTTCAAGCACCCACGAAAAATATTTTTAAATTACAACAAAAATAAAGAACATTGTTATTCTCATTTTAATATCTAATTTTGTCTAAATTTGAACTTATAATGTCTGGAAAATTATTTTTTTTATATATTTTTTTGATTACACTATAAACTGCTTACGAAAAATATTGTTTTAAGTTTTTAATTCTTAGCTATAAAAACTAAATATTTTATAAATTTTTAACTACAAAACAATTTGCACGTGTTCAATGAAGAATTTCGGTCAACATTTAAAGTATAAATGCTTATAAAAAAATTGTGCTTATATATTTTTAATCTGCTATTTTAACAACTTATGAGGATTCTTGTATTAAATTTTGAAGAAATTTGATCCAACGAAATTTTTTTATCAATAATTAAAGGAAAAAATTTGAAAAAACCAAAAATTCCTTAAACCTACAATTAGCTCATAAATTGTCAAAATATTTTTTAATCTTTTTTGGTGTATAGAAAATGGTAATCTAAACATTTGGTGAAAATTTCAAATGTCTACGGTTATTCCTTTTTAAATTACATCAAAATAAGAAAATTGTTCCCTTAGAAAACTGGTGAATAACCAATGTCTAATTTCAAACTCTCAAAAAAAATTATTTTGACTTTCCGCTAAATATTTTAGAAAGGTAGAAAAACTTATAGAGAATCTTGTGTTAAAATTTCAAATCTTAGATTTAAATAGAAATTATTTTAGGAATTTTCTAATTAAAAAAAAAATTGCAAATTTCTGTGATTTTTACATATTTTGTTGAAATTTTCACTTTAGATGCTTATAAAAAAACTATTGGGGATTTACGCTCAACTTTTTTTTTTAATTTTCACGTACAAATTATGAAGAATCTTGTTATAAAATTTCAAGTTTTTTGAACGATTAGAAAAAATTTTATTGATAATAATAATAAAAAAGTAAAAAAACCCTAAAATTGATTATGCCTATAAATAACTCAAAAAAAGTCAAAACATTGAAAATTTATATATCTACTATAATTACTATGGCATTACACCAAAAACCAAAATCAATTTTGTCAAAAATTGGTTTCACAGAAAAATTTCCATTTTTCTCTTAATTCTTTTATTGTTTTTGAAAACTATGGAGAATTTTCTCTTTTGACCCCCCAAAGTACTAACTAGATTCACTTTTCTACCAGAAAAGATGCTTTTGAAAAAAATAAGAGCATTTTTACTTGAATAAAAAACTTGATGACAGACAAAAATAAAACAACATTGTAAAATCAATACATTCATCGCTCTACTCAGAATCTAAAATATGTTAATTTATAGTTTATAAGGAGTGTTTAGTACTTCATAACCAGTGTTTAACACTTTTAAATAGTTTTTTTTTTTTATTATAAAATTAATAATAATAATAATCAACAGTCATTATATTAATATTAGTTTCAATTTTTTTAGTGAATTATTGAGATTAAGAATATTTAAAATAAATTAAGCTACACAATGGATCACCTAGGCACAGTATTTAATATTACCTGAAGTTTAAGTAAAAAATATGTAAAAAGAAGTACATTTTTATTTTTTTTATAGAAATACCTCAATAATTATTAAACATTTATCAGAACAGTCATTAGAAATTATAATGGCTTATTAGTTTTACAAGGCCTTTTTTTTAATTATAATATTGTTCAATTTGGTAGTTTTAAATATTTAAGTTAAAACATTTATAGAGCAATTTTATTCTTTAAATTCTAAAATATATAATATTTTTATGTTTTTTAATTTAAATTTTAGAAAAAAGCATTAGAATCGAGAATGAGCCTTGAAAAATTTGCCAACAAAACCGATCTTGTAAGTTTAATTTTGTTTTATTATTTTTTTAGTTTATAACAAAAAAAGTTTTTACTTTTAAAGCACTTACCAATTTTAATCTATTCTTATATTTTTAATTAATTAATTTATGTTTATATATATATATACTTTTAGTTGATTATGTATTATCTATTGTTATTGTTTTTTTTATATTGCACTATATAAACAAGTTCTAATGTGGAAGTTTCAAAATAAAAATATTATTTTCCTTAATATTCTAATTATATTTAAATTATGTTTTGTTTGACAGCCTTTGTATAATCAACCATCAGATGCTGATATTTATCATGAAAACAGAAGAAAGTAAGGATATTATTTAATATTAAAATCGATTGTTAATGTTAATTTAAAATTCTGATGACATTTTCTGAAAAACACTAATAGTTAATTCTTAATATAAATAATATTATAATATTGTCTTTATAATTGCATAAACTATAACTTAAGAAAGCAATTTTTTTTATGAGATCATATATATTGATAAATTAAAACTTTGGTTAGAAGTTTTACCAGCATTTATAACAAATTTATTTATCTCCATTATGAATGTACAATTTTGCATTCATTAAAACTTATTTTGTTTTACCTTTAATATTCTAATTGTTATTTTCTGTTAATTATTATTTAATACAAAATAATGTAATTAGGTCCGTCCTCTATTTAATATAAATAAAAAAATATTAAATAAATTGAACTATTATACAATTTAAATAAAATTATTAGTTATCTGTTATTTTTCTATTGTATTTTAATTTCAAAATAATTTTACAACTTTCTTAAAAATGAAAAATATATAATTGTAAATTACTGTACTAGCACAGCTAATGTTCTTATCTTTAAGTTGATTATAATAATATGTCGATTCGCAATATTGAAGCTGACAAAATAAAATTGGTTTTGATAAACACAAATTCATTAGTGTCGTAATATAAATTTAAAAAAAACAAAGAATTATTTAAATATTTATAATTTATTTTAAAATAAAAATAGAAAAAAATAATACTTCACTTGTGCACAGTTTATGTTCTCTAAAAATTGAATAATAAGTAAATTTGTTATAATATTAACAATAAATAAAATGTAATAAGAATTTGATACAAAGATTTAATATGTTATTATTATGCCTCTTCAAGACAGAATAAGCATGCTAGTGAAACATTCTTTTATAATTTTGTCGTGCCAGTGTGTGTCTTCATACTAACATAACAAATGAAAATTTCATATTTGAAAGAATTAAATTAACTCTATTTTTAATATCATAATGAATTGACCTAATATACAATTTCTTGGTAAATAGGCTCATTATGATATTTTATATTTAAAGCAAGTTATGATCATATTTTAATTAAAAATGTATTTTAAATTTTTATATGCTTATTATTTTAAAATAAAATATATAAATCCTACATGGGTCTCTAGATTACATACTAAACTTTTCACACTTTGATAATGAGTCAATTCATTCAATATTTAAAAGAACAGAGTATAATAGATTCTTCTGTATGTTAAATTTGCTTAGTTATGCATTTATAACACGGAGACTAAACACACAGGTATGGTATCCTCTCAAATAATTTTTATAAATTGTGTTTAAAATTGGTTAAATTCCCTAGTAAAGACTTATTTAATAGAATTTGTTATGTACTTAAGTAAAATAATAATTTCCTTTGGGTTATATTTATTGTTTTATAATAATCGTTTTATTGTTAGGTATTCATTATTTAAGTCTACATTATTGGAACATCTAAGGAAAAAGAAAATGGAACAACTGCAACAGAAAACCGAAATTACTGAAACTTACTCTAAACTTTATAAAGATTGGATTCGTAGAGTTGAAAAAGTTGAAAGTTCTCAAAAACGAAAAGCAAAAGAAGCAAAACATAGAGAATTATTTGAAAAAGTATTCCCTGAATTAAGAAAAGCACGTGAAGATAAAGAAAGGTTTAATAGAGTTGGTGCTCGTATAAAAAGTGAAGCAGATTTGGAAGAGATCATGGACGGTTTACAAGAACAGGAGGTAAATTTTTAAGTAAAATAATTTAAACAAATACATTTTTTAACAAATTAATTTAGTACTTTTCAAGTATTGCGACTATTTATGATTTTCTGGTTATTTTAATTAAGTTTTTACGACTACACAAAAATTGTTTATCAAACATTTTGATAGTTTGAGTTTTATGGTACCAAACTCATATTTCATTTATTAGGTTCGATTATTAAAATTCTATCTGAGTATTTTCCTTCTTAAGTTCATTATTAGTTTCTACATTTTTATATTTGATTTTTTACCAGTTAATTTCTTTTTTTGTAACATATACCATAGTATCAATTATTGAACTGTATACTGTTTTACCCTGTACCAATTTTATATTTTGTATTAATTATCATTGATATGATATTATTAGGTTGTTTTACAATCATGTTAAGCAGTTGCATTAAAAGTTTTAATTTAAATTTTTTTATATACTCATTTTGATTAACTAATTTACTCATATTACTTTTTAATAAAATATGGTGTTCAGGTATGGTAGTTAGGTTAACTAAATTGTGATATTGGATAGTTGTCCACCACATAATCAGGTAGTTGCGATATTGGATAACCATAAAGTACTATAAATTCTAAATAATTTAATTTTATAACTACATTTAGATGGAAGACAAAAAAATGAGGTCTTATGCAGTTATACCACCGCTTCTGTTAGACCCGCATGAACGACATTTAACTTACTTAAACAACAATGGACTTGTGTTGGATTATAAAACAGAGTATAATGAGAGAAAGTATGTTAATATTTGGACACAACAAGAAAAAGAAGTGTTTAAAGATCGTTTTATTGCTCATCCTAAAAATTTTGGTGCAATAGCATCTTATCTGGATAAAAAATGTCCTTCTGATTGCGTACAATATTATTATTTAAGCAAGCCCAAAGAAGAGTACAAAAGATTATTACGTAAGCATTATTATTAAACCTGGTGCAATTTAATAAAACCTTTTAAAAATAAATTAATTTTATAGGTAAAGCTAAATGGCAAGCAAGACGTCGTACTGCTCAAAATCGAACTCCTGCCAATTCATTGAATTCGTTAGATATTTTAAATTCAACTTCTATTGGTGTTACAACTAGACTCCAACGAGAGCGTCAAGGCAGTGAAGCAGCATCGTCAAATTTAGCACAAATTTCAGCAGCTCAAAATGCAATACCTGAAAATGAAGAGACTCCAGCTTCTGTAGAAGTAGAAGTTACTACTGAACAAGGTGCTAATAATGAAATTGAAAATTCACTAACAAATAAAGATCAAAGTAATGAATCTGTTAAAAATTTGATACAGACATCTGTTACGTCACATGCAAGGTAAATATTAATATTTTGTAAAAAATGATCGATATACATGATAAGACCATTCAACATTTTAATTTTAACTATTAAATAATAGATAGACTATTATATATAATAGAACTTCAAATTTTCTGTTATAATATTTATTTTGGCATTTGGGTAATTTTTATTTAAAGTTTTGTGAGTATAATAATACGATTTACATATTAAGTTCAAAAAAGAAAAATGTGTAAGTGGGTATTACTCTGCTACAGTAAGTATCGAGTGGATCACTGTAATGGATGTGTTAAATTTGAATTCAATGATATAAAACCATTATATACGTAAAACTGTTCTAAATGAAGACTGTCAGCCTTTTTACTAAATATATTTTATGATATTACTTTATAGTAATTTATTTTACTATGAGTTGAAGGAAATTAAAAATATAATTAATTAATTAATTTTTGCCAATAACATTTGAAAATTTGCATTTAAAAATGTAGTGTCCATAAAATATAAAAATGTACTTACTAAAATAAACTTTAAAAGTTTTAAGTATCCAAGAATAATGTTTTTAAAGTATTATAAATTAATTAAAATTGTTATTCTTTGTGTAAAATATCTAATTTTGTTAAAATTTGAATCTTAAATATCTATAAAAATAATCGTGACTATATATTTTTTAGATTTTTAGGTTACAGTAAGAATTACTTATGAGAAACCTTATATTAAATTTTTGATGTGTCTAGAGTATTGGGTGCTTGGATCAGTAATAGTGCGCAGAGCACCCGTTCACACTATAAAGAATCGGGTGCTCGGATAATTCATATTGGGTAACCAATATGGCGCCCTGTCACAAAGTTGAGTACCAGATGCCCGGTTCAGAGGTATCAGTGCTATGAATGTATGAAATATGAATACAGTAGTTTACTAGTTTTACAGTTAAAGGTCAAGAGACACTTTTTATGATTTTGACAAGTGATGAAAACACTCGGATACTATGTATATACATACGTAAATAGAATGCACCATACTAGGGCGGTTTTAACGAGCATTACTGCGTAGTAACCACTGTATGTTGCGGTTTTGATTTTTTGACACGCATGTCAATACCGCTGTAGTATGTCCAGACTCTTAGTCTTTAGTCAAGTGTCACAACTAGTGTGTAAGTGGGCAAAGTGAAACTTTTGGGTAGGGAGCCCCATTTTATATTTGACAATAGGGGGCCCCCAGTGTCAAGTCCACAATGTAACTAAGCGTCCGATTACCCAATATTTATCCTGGTGCCCGGCATCCTATTATTATCGATCCAAGCACTCACCCAGTGCTTTATACAAAGTATTAAATTTCCAATCTTTAGCTATAAAAACTAAACATTTTATAATTTTCAACTACAAAATAATTGGCAAATTTTTTAAATTTAGATGAATTTATTTAAATTTAATGCTTATAAGGTAGAAAGAAAGACTTATGAGGAATCTTGTATTAAATTTTTAATCTTGATCTAAAAAATAAATATTTACAGAAAAATCAAAAAAAAAAAAATTTTGTCAAAATTTGAAGTGTATAATTATTTGTTTTTCAGTTATTACGAAAAAAAAACAAAATCAAATTTTGTCGAAATCTGGTTTTGAGTAAAAATACTGTTTTTTCTTAATTTTTATTTTGTTTTTCCAATGATTTTTTGAAATGACTGAGAAATTTCAATTTTCACCTCTCAAAAGTACCAATTTGTCACCTAAAACTTAGCCCTAAATAAAATAAAATGAATTTTTTTTTTTTTGATTACTTTTTATGTACACACAAAAAAAAAAAACAAATTATTATAAAATCAATACATCCATCACTTCGTTCAGAATATCAAAGACATTTGGTTTATAATATTCAATGAGTAAAATCTGTAATTACATGGTAATATAATATCTTGTATTAGAATTTATTATTACAATATTAATAATCAATACACAAATTAAATATAACAAGTTCATAATGGTTACATATTATCTTCTTACATTGTTGACTAATATTATTCACAGTTAATAATTTTAAAACATAAAATAAAAAATACATTTTGTGTATATAATATTAATGAATTTCACAACAAAATAATTTATTTAAGTGTTATTAGAATAAAAAATACAATAAATGGTCATTTTATTTTAATCATACTTTCTAGTTTTATGTGCAGTACCCTAAGATTCAATTTATTAGTTTTAAGTTATTAATGTATTTTTTTCTTGTATATTTTATTAATATACAACAATGATATGAATAATTTTTAGTGAATTAAAGCCTGAATCCAAAAAGAAAGAAAGACGAAAAGATGATAAATTAAAAGGAGAAAATACAAGTACAACTGATGAAGAATTGATGGATTCTCAACGTAAGTTATATTTTTGATTTTAAGTCTATACTATCAATATTAATTTTTAATTAAGTAGTTTTTTATTGAAAAAATAAATTATAACATATTTATTTTACAATACTTTTTATGCTTATGAACGAAATAATAACTTGGAAATTTTGATCCACATTGTCTGCATGGGTAATATTGAATTGAAGAATTATTTCTTTTATGTGATTTATTATCAATCATATTTATATTTAAGTGTCTATTAATATGTTTTTCATAACAGTACTTACTTTTAAAAGGATGATTGCAATATTCACAGTTATATGATTGTTTTAGTGTTGATCTCCTTTCATCACCTTTGTAGTTTTCATTAAGGACTCTATAAAATTGAACTGGTCCATCACAACTTGCTATATCCAAAATTATATTTTCTTTGCGAATTGGTGGCTTGAAATTTGATTCTTCTGATATTTTTAGTGTTCTATTTTCATTTGGTTGCTGTATTACTGATGCATCTACAAATGAAGGTAGTTTTGCAATAGGTTTTATTATATTTTGGTCTTGAGTTACTAAAAATTGTCGACACATAGCTGATGCTTGTGGCATGTGAAGAGTGTGTGTAGCTAAAAGAACAGAATGTATATTTTCATTATTTATTTTAAGCACTCCTGTATAAATGTATGATAATATTATTGAAAAAGTATCATCGGTAATATTAGGAAGAAATACTTTATTTGTTTCACAATTTTGTAATGATTTAAAATAACCACTGTACTGTGCAAGAAGTTCTCGATAGGATATAAAAGCACGAAATCTGTTATTTAAAGACATCACATAGATAGTTATATCAGGTGCCATAAAACGATACATGTTTGTTGGCAGTTTTGTAATGAAACTGAAATAATGTTTGTTGTTAAAATATTCATCTGTGGTAAAGTCTGTGGCCTCTATTAGTTGACGAGAAGCGCTCTCTCTAGCAGCTTTTCCGGTCCGTTTAATTTTAATACCACTCATAACTGTTTCTCGTTCTGGCAATATTTACTATCTCGTTATCCATGTACCCTCTGTTTATCTTGTTTTCCCATGAGTATTTCTTTAACCTTTAATTAATTAGTGTATTCAAATTATATTCTATCAGCATTTAAAAATAAATATTAGACAACATAATATTTTAAATATAATAGAAAAAAAATGATTTCTTGAATATACAATAATTAAATTGTATATATAAAATAAATATGTTATTCAAATAGTACAAAGAAATATACAAAAGTTAAAATTGTTTGTTGAATAACTAACACACATAAATTTAAATATTAAATGTTATATTTCTTAGTATTATTATGCATTCAAGCATATACATTTTTATTTTAAATAGTTATTTTTTTATAATTATAAATTAAAATATTTTTTTAAGAGATGTTTAAATGTTATATTTATTTATTTTATAATATTACATTATTGACTGAGTTTATATAAGTGATAGAGTAATTATTAATAGTTTCCAAGCATAAAAGTTTTTTAAGACTCAAGGGATTAAAAACAACATTACAACTTAATTAATTAGTTAAAAGAATATACACTAAATTATTTTAGTTTATGCCTATCAGCAAAAATGTTAAATACCTATCAAATTAAATTGGCAAACTGTGAAAATGATACATTATTTACCCAACAATTTATACTCTTCAATTAGCTTTATACCCTCTGGAATATGAGAAGTCTGTTCAATTATGCACTGCTAACTCAAATGTTTCTATGGTTGGGGGGACTATAGTATTTCCTACTCTCTAGGGAATTAATGGCACTGTGTTTTCTACATCAAGTGAACATTTATTAAAAAGAGAATAATTTTTAGATTATGAATGGAGCAATGAATGTATTGATTTTACAATGATGTGTTTTTTTTTCTGTCTGTTGTAAACATTTTTTCCACCAGAAATAATGCTTTGATTTTCTTCATCGGCATCTTTTCTGGTGGGAAAGTGAATTTAGTTGGTACTTTTGAGACGTTATTTTTGAAAATTCCCAATGTTTTCAAAGTTATTGTGAAAAATAAAAAAAAAAAAATAATAAGGAAATTCTAGAATTTTTACACAAAATCTTTTTTTGACAAATCAAATTAATTTTTTAACTTAAAAAAAAAATAACTGTAACTACATGGAATTTTCACTGATAACAGTTTCTACACGTCATAAAATTTTCAAAATATTTTGAATTTTTTAAAGTTATTTATAGGCATAAGAAAATTAGTACTTTTATTAGTTTTTATTTTAATTATTGTCGATAAACATTTTTTTGCTGAATCAAAAAACTTGAAAATTGAATACAAGATTTCTCTTCAATTGTTAATGAAAATTAAAAAAATAGTTAACCGAAAGTCAAATTAATTTTTTATGAGTTAAAGTTAGACATAGATTAGATATTCTCATGTAAACTAACGATTTTATGGAATAATTTTCTTATTTTGTTATTCAAAAACGAATAAGTGTAGATACTTAAAATTTTCACCAATATTTATACTAGCATTTTCTAAATATCATACATTTTTCAAAATATATTATCTGTTTTTGAGCTATATAAGTTAAGTAAAATTTTAGATTTTTTTAAAACTTTTTTTTTATGAATATCAATGAAAACAATTTTGTTGGATTAGGGCCTAACACCTTAAAAATTTGATATAGGGTTTCTCATTAGTTGGTTTAATGGAGGTTGAAAAACTTTAAAGATGCACAGACATGATTTTTTTTATAAGTATTTAAAGTTCAAATTTTGACAAAACTCATTAAAATATCAAAAATTTACAAATTAATTTGTAGTTAAGAATTTCTAAAATATTTAATTTTTATAGCTTAAGATTAAATATGTACAACAAGGTAGGTTTCTCATAAGTATTTCATACTGTAATCAAAAATTTAAAAAATATATAGTCACAGTTTTTTTTTATAGATATTTTAAGTTTTAAATTTAGACAAAATTAGATATTTAAATAAAAAACGATGATTTAAAAATATTATTCGTAGTTGTTTGCTAACCTTTTAAGTATATTATATATATTATACACGTTAATATTTTTAAATGCAATATTTTCAGAAATAATTTTTTTAATAATAATAATGTCACAAAATATAATTAGCAATTGAACTGATAAACAGTAGTATTACTTAGAATCGTTTTTTATATATAATGATTCTATAATATATCATTGAGTTCAGAAAACACACCTATAACAGTGATCCACTCAACACCTGATGTACAGCAGAGTGATTCCTACTTGTCCACCTTTTGATTAATGTATTTTGATATTTTTAAATTTTTAAAAACAAAAAAATTATAGAAATTGATTATAAAAAAATAACATATTTTAAACCTTACTTTGATTGATACTCTCATAAGAATTACTTCAGGCGGTAGTCTTCTGCACATAGCAGCAAAAATTGGTATGCCTAATGTTCACCAAGTGTTATTGTCTCTAGAGCATTGCTTTATTATTTCAACAACCATCTAGCTAGGATTTTACTGAAATTTTCTACAATAAAGCGATGTTTTGGTCGTGGCCAATAGTCAGAATAAAAACTAAAGACTAATGAAGATTATATGGTTAGGTTGCCCAATGTTTCTATTTTTTAATATAGACTATACATGGCTTTTTAATATACCATTTAAATCAAAATACATATTTTTTTGCATAATAATTTGCATAAGCTATCAAAGCTTAGTTTTTTCTTTTCATTTTTATACTTCAGCCTTTGTAAAGAATGTTCAATGTTCATACTCTAATAATAAAAAACTACTTTTTATATTTTATTTGGCCTAAAATTTCATCAATGTCTGTAAGATTAAAGCATATTTCTGATTTAAATAGATTGTCATTTAAACACATATGTCAGTATGCAATCATTTTCCAACATCAACATAAGGTTTGAATGTGAGAATTAAATATGTAAAACGTGTGACCCAATTATTATTTGTTTATTGTGTTAGTTCTAAATAAATAAATTATTTTGTTCATATTTTGAATAAATTGTTTTTATATAACTTGTACTATAGACTTGGCTTTTATCTTTAATAAGGTTTTAATTATGATTGTTGCATTTGAAATTATTATTTTTTTTTATAATTATTGTAAATTAAACTACTAAGTGTGATTTATAAAAAACTACAAGATTACTTGATTTGTAGTTTTTGATATAAAAAATTAAATTAGTTATTAATATAAATAACCATTAAAAATATAAATATTACACTTTTTGCATTACACTGATATATATATAAAATATTAATATCTCATTATTAATTAAATAAAACACAATACATAAAAAATCAACCGTGCAAATATTTATTTTACTAATGATATATTATTATAGATGAAACTGGATCAAAAGGAGATGTACCTAAAGGTATGTGTGCAGTTTGTAAAGCTGAAAATGTGGCGTGTCCCAGGACTCTTAATCCGTCAGATGCAGCACAATATGGTGTGAAGCCAGAAGATATTATTCCTGGTGCTCGGGTTTGTAATACTTGTCGTTGTAAGGTGGTTCGATCTCAAAATCGCCGTGTAATATATTGTCCATTACCATCCTGCCCCACTGTTCAGTCCAATAATAGAAGACCAGTTAAAAGATTGCGCCCATTACCTGCTAAATGGAATACTGCTCAAGACATCATTGCTTCAGAATTTCGTAAGTTAACAGATTTTTAATAATTATTTTATTATTTAAATTAAAACATTTTTATTTTGTTTAGAAATTGGTCCAACAACAACAAAATGTTGTTCAGCTTGCTTTAATCGTATCCAAAGACGACTAATGGCTCTTGGTGTAGTAGGAACATCAAACAATATTAGTACTGACACTTTAGATGGCTGGACCGATGAAGAGACTAATGCATTAAAAAAAGGAATTCGTGAACATGGTACTCGTTGGAGTGAAATAAGCAAATTAGTTGGACAAAATAAAAGCCACTATCAGTGCAAAGAGTTTTATTTTAGCTTCAGAAAAAAATTAGGTTTAGATCTTTTGGTACAAGAGTATAAAAAGGTAAAATTAATCATTTTTATTATATTCCAAAATAAAAAAAAAAAAATTAAAAAATGTTTGATCTACTCTTTAGACAAATGGCAGTGAACAAAAGCCTGCTCTAACAGATGAAGAAGAGTCTGGTTCAAGTACTTCTAGTTGTGATGAGACTAATCTTGTATTGTGTGATAGTGATACTCAAAGTGCACCTTCACCTACAAATACATTACCACAATTATCTCCTCCGCATGATACAGCTAGTCCGCCACAATCAAAATTGACTGCTAAAGAGTCTCGTGATAATGAAAATTCTATTCGCTCCAGTATTGTCAAAGAAGATTATGATAGTTCAGCAACTGAAACTGCAGATGAAGGAATTGGAGGTACAGCTGAAAATGAGTCTAATGTGTTACAACATTCCAATAATGAATCTGAGAAAAAAGAAAAGATTGTAACTGATTTAAGTGTGTCGGATATTTTATCTGATGTAATTGAAAAACAATTTACAAAAGAACATTCTAACCGAGAGGTAAAAAATTTTGACATTTTTATTACTATTTTTTTCAGTAGATTATTTTTATTTATTTCTTATATATATATTTATAGAAAGAAAATGGATCTATGCCTACCATATCATCCATACTATTGGATCCTGAATATCCAATTAAAGATAGAAATACAGGATCTAGCAATAATGAAAACAAACAACAGTCAATGGCTACAATATCAGTAGTTCCTCCACCACCTCGGGAACTTCACAATAAAGATGGTTTAGTAGTTGTTCAAGTACAATCTTCTAAAATGTCTGAAGTTAGAGTTCCCGAAGGTGTAACTCTTGATTTAAGTATCAAAAGACCCAGAGAAGGAGATTCTTATTCTGATCCTCTACCAATTAAACATGCACAACCTCCACCACCACCTGGTGCTATGTATAGAACCCCTCCCACACAAATTCATGAAACAAATACGTTTTATTCTCCACAGGTAACTTTTAATTTTATAATTTGTAAAAATCTTATTAAATTACAAATGGATTTCAGTATGCTGAATTGGGACGAAGTGGCAAGCAAGGTGAAATATATTGGACAAAAATATCACCAGCAAGTAATCATGTCATGGTCCATCCATCGCAGTCTGTACCCCATGTAACTGTTAAACAAACTTCACACATAAAATTACCAAATAAGGTTTGATTCTTAAAATTTGTACTTTTTGTTTACTTAAAGTTAGTTAAACTATTTTTGATTGGCTGTTTCTAATAGGTAACATCACCTCAAGTATCTGTAGCAAATGTTGTTTCATCAAAATTGTCTCCTAACATATTGAATAACTCAAAAGCTACTGGATCTATCATGCATGGTACTCCTGTCTCAGCTGCAACTTTGTACATGCCACCACAATCTAACCGTTATTCTCAGCCATCACAAGCTCCTGGTGGTTCTATTACTCAAGGTACTCCTGTTCACCAACGTATGTTACACAATTCAAATCAAAATATGAATGCAGATTATTATCAAAAACGCAATCCTCAACCTCAATATCAATCAAGACAGCCTCATTATAGTGAACAACGACAAATTATTATGAATGATTACATTACTTCACAACAAATGCATTCTAATGTTGCTGCTCAATTTCCCCGAGTTCAAAAACCTCCAGTTACTAGTCCGATGTACTACCAACCAACTCGTCAAGGTGTAATACAACGCCATAACACGGCTCCTAAAGCAGCATCTCCACAAACTTATCCTCCAGGACATGAAGCACTAGGATCTTTGGTTGATGTTGCAATAAGACAGCCCAGCTTACCTGTACCTTTAAATCATTCTGAAGATAGACACAGAGAACAAGATCGTTATGTAAGAGGTTCTCCTGTAGCAAAACCGCATATGTACAGAGAACAACAAAGACACGAGCATATACAAAGGGAACGTGAAATAGCTGTTCAAAGAGAACGAGAAATGCAAGCAGTTGCACAAATTAGAGAACAGCAGCAAAGAGATCAGTATATTAGGGATAAACAAATGATGCATCATCGGCTTACTCCTGAACAACATTCTAGAATGGTCGCTGCTTCATTTCAACAGCAACGGCAGCAAGAACAACCAAGAGTAATGCAAATACCTTCTACTGTTTCTTCGTTTCAACAATCTAGATCAAATACTCCAGTATCTAGACATCAAGATCCACCATCAAATATACAAAAGTATAACTAATTCCTGGTTTTATGTGAACTGATGTAATGCAATTATATTTATTTAAATATCTAACAAGTACATTTTTTTTTAGTAGAGATAATGCTGGTAGTGGTAGAGTTTCAAGACAAGGTACAGAACCTCATGCTTTAACTGCAGCTAATTTAATTGATGCCATTATCACACATCAAATAAATCAGAGTAATGATGGAAATGGACATCCTCCTAATGCTGTTCCAGTCACCAATCAAGCACATGTTCAACAGCAACGAGCTGGTGATAAGTTATTTCAAGTATGTTTTTTTAATAAAATGTGTTTACTATTTTAATATATTTTACTTTGGTAATATTTTAATTAATTGATAAATATTTTATATTCTACAGTCATTCCCAGAAGCAAATGAAAAACAAAATTTAAAACCAAGAGCTAGTCCGGAAATGAGTCGTCCAGGAGAACCATATCCCCCGGAACATCCTTTTAAAGAATATCCCTTTAATAATATGTTAGCTGCAGGCTTTGAGCCCCATACTTGGAAGCTTCGCCGTGCTTTACAACAAAAAGAATTTGAACAACAAATGAAAGATGATAACAGTCGAGTTCGCTTTTATCCAACTCAAGCAGATATACCTTTATCGCCTTTAGACTATGTTAAAAATCGGATTGTTGAAGTAATGCGCACTTCAGACGATGACAACAAAAATGAACAGGCTTACACTTATCCATTTTCAGCTGCAATCAATATGTCTGCATCAGCTACACAAAAAAACAATGAATCATCTGATCCAAATGGTGGTGGTGGTGGATCTATGTTAGCAGCCCAATATGAGCCTATGTCTGATGAGGATTAGTTCTTCCATAACACAGGGTACATATGTGTTTAAAAAGATTTTTATGTTTAAAAATCTAGTCTAGTTGTTTTTATTTTTTACTTGTTAACCCAATTTAACGATAATAATCATACAAAGTAATTCTACTACAAAACTTATTTACGTTTTGCCTGTTAAGTAAGTGTATCATCGTCTACATTACATTTTATATTTATTATAAAATGTATATATGAAATAACTATTTATATATTACTTATTTCATTTAATTATCAGAATAGTCTATAAATGGTTAATAATTCTTGGGACACAATAGTAATTAATTAAAAAAATTACCATTTATATTCTGTAAAACTAAATATCTGATTGGTTGACACAACACATAATTGTCTTATTAAAATTTATAATATGCTGAAAAATTATCTCTTATTATACAGCTCATTTGTTATTATTTAATAAATTTAATCTAATAGTACAATTGTTTGTACTAAATTTGTTTGTTATTTGTGTCTTTTTGAAATAATTTTGTGTGTATTTTATATAAATTTCCTATGCTTATAAATTATATTTTATTTTTAAAAACTACCCTTGAAAAATAAACTACACTTAGATTTGAGTGTTTGAATTTTTTTTTTTTTATATTTCCACAATGTCCAAATAAATAATTATTTTGGTATAATAAGTGGAAACATTTGTATTGTAATACTTGACATAAAACATTTTACAAAATTATAAATACTTTATTTTTATTTAATTGTATATTATTGATAAATTTCTATTTTTTTAGTTTCATAAACTAAAAATAATACATTTTTTTATTCTTGATTAAAAATGTATGTTAATGTCAAACAATTCCTTGAAATGAAGAAGTTGAATATAGTATCTACAATGGTTGATCAAATGTTAATTTAATTAAGTACATATTATTTTATTATTTAATAGTACTATTTAAATAAATAAAATTAATATCCATTTTACTACAAAATATATGCAAATTTTGTGTTAAGTTCAATTTGTTCATTACTTAAATGTAGAATCGTTTGATTTGTCATGTAAAACAATAAATCATGTAGTGCATAAAAAGAAAATTATGTTGCAAATAAAAATGTTGTGATAATATGTTTTGTGTCAACTGTTTATTCAACATTAATCAGTTATCATAAAATAGTTAACCTTTTACTAACTGAAAACTGTTAGCTGGCAACACATTGTTTTTTTTGTTTTTAATCGTTAGGCTTTTATTTGTATGTATGGTAAAACCAATTATAACTTTCAATGTATATTAATCTTATTTTAACATGTAAATTCCCTCCATTTTTTTTTAGGTAACAAAATGTAAATAATAGGTTAAACAAAAATATTACTTTTATAAGCATTTTATTTATTTTTTATCATTTTTTTTTTATTGTTGAACATTTGTAAGTAATGGTGTAATTGTATAAATTGCAATATTTTTAGTTTTGAATTAACAATATTTGTATTGTGTAAATGTAGTAATCATACAAGTTGGAGGACATAAGTTTTTTAAAAAAAAAACCTAACAGTTGTGATAAATATATTGATCTATTATTAGGTATTTGTTATCCAAATAATTTAATAAATGTGATGAAACAAAACAATTTGTCATGTTTTTTTAATACTTATAATTTTCTTATTTATTTTATGATGGTTCACAGAGTCATACTATTGTGACTTTGAAAAATTACTCTGGGAATACACTACTTACAGAGCAGACCACTATAAGCTAAATCTTTTATACAGTAGAGCATCATTAAGAAGTATACTCAATGATAATAATATGTATAATATTTTAAGGGGCAATGTATAATAATGTATATCATATACGATCAACAATAAACATAAGGCGATTCACGTGAGTGAACTAGAACGAAAACACGGATCGGGTTGAGCATACTTCTTATTCTTTATACTAAGGTAGAACTTCACCATACACGATTCACCTATGTGATCTTGTTTGTTTTATTATCATAATTTTTATACACGTATGTTGACGATGTAGAGAAGATAATATCTTATATTCATTAATTCAAATCTGTTTAATTTGTCCATTAAATATTAATGTAATTAATTAAATATTATTATCTATGTTACCTTCTTTATAATTAAGCCGAATTCTCATACAGGATTATTATATATAGGTACAACAATAAGGTAAAACGACAATATAAATGTAGGTATATTTATACAGTGTGATCCATTTAACGTAAGACATTTAATATTTCAAAAAGTATTTACATTTTTGAAAAAGTTGTTTTGTAACGACTTCATACCATGTAACAAAAATATTTCTAAAAACGTAAATACTTTAATCTTTATGCTTTTTGAAATAATGAGTGTCTTACGTTAAATGGATCACTCTGTATATATATATAAATATATTATAATATACATAATTTAGGTAATAGAAAAATTGACACTTTGATTTTAGGATCGATAAAAAAAGTTTAGGAACCACTGCAGTACCTTGTACTTATTGTGGCATAATTCGAAAACTGACAAGACCAATTAATTGTTAAAAAAGCTACCTATATTTTTTGAATTGGAACTTCTATTTTATAGTTTACTTTATTCATATAGTTTTCATGTCAAATATGAATGACGTGGTTTTTTTTTAAGCATCCAAATAGTGTGTCAACTAATGTTGACGTACGAACGAGAACGTGTTACATTGCTTTTTTAAAAATTAGAGTTTTCCACATATGGATAATAATTTGATAATAATGTTCCTTCCTAACATAATTGTGTTATTTTATTACATTTTAGACACCAACAAAGATTAAAGAAGCAATGAATGTATTAATTTTACAATGTTGTGACTGTGAGTTCTTTTACTTTTTCGAGTACTAAAAACGCTTTGATGATTTTCAACGGCCGCATCCAAATTGCATGCCAAAAAAAATAAAGAAAATCCGAATTGCTGCATACCATCTCTTAAAGAGGTCTGTTCGATTGCGTGCCACCTCTCACTGGATTCTGCCCGAATTGCATGCCGTGTACAAGTTTATTAATCATGTACTTATATGTGCATGATTTAAATTTTTGACTTTTCTAATTTTTCAAAAAACACAAACATATGTGAAAAACGTTATAATAAATTGTAACAATAATAATATTTAAAAACTAGTTGAAATTATGAATAAATAAAGATAAACTTTATGTATTTTTTATGAATAAATAAAAATGTTGAGTGATTTATTTTTTGAAAAATTAGAAAAGTCCAACAAAAAAGATTGGCAAGTGAGTACCACTTGGTTTACAGGTGTCGAATGGCTTATTATAATGAAAACTTAGAAAAGTTAAAAAAAAATCAGATCATTCACATAAGGGGTATGCCATTTGGTTTCACCGTTTTCAAGCACCCGGATGATTTCTGGTAGAAAATAGTATCTAGATAGTATTATGGGGGTTCAAAATTCCTAGTAGTTTTCAAATTAACAGAAAAAAACAAAAAAAAAAAAATTAAGGATTAACAGGAATTTTTACTTGAAACCAGTTTCCTGACAAAATTAATTTTGTTTTTTTTTTACTTTAACGTAAAAACGAATAATCAGAGATACATAAAATTGTCATATAATATATATTATAGCATTATAAGCATTTTCAATATATGGTATAATTTTCTAAATATTCTTACACTTTTTGTGCT
>JACXSJ010000728.1:157467-179725 GCA_014851325.1 Pentalonia nigronervosa
GGGGGGGGGGGTACTTATGAACGTCTCTATGAAGTTAGAATTTCTACGAAATTGACTTATTTTGTAATTAAAAATATAATATTGTAATATTCATACCTATGATTTAAAATTTATTACAAGAATATTAGAATAAAAAATAAATTTGTGTAATTTCACTAATATATTTTTTTAACGTTTGATCTGTTTAACATTTGACGTTATTTTCACACGTAAAATAACGATTTTCATATTTTGTTGTAATTCATAAACAAATAACTATCACGGATACTTGAAATATTCACCAAATGTTTATATTAGCATTTTCTACACATGGTATAATTTTCAAAATATTTCTATAAAAAAAAAATTTGCTCTGTCTTCACAAAAATGTCTTATAGTAAATTTATATTATATTATGTTCTTGTAGACTTCTAGTTGTATTCATCAAATTCTATATCTTAACGCAGTTATCATATTAGTAGGATTAGAAAAACATATATTACATTTTTCTTTTTAACAAAATTTACTTTATTTTCTTATTTACAATTTTACTGTCGATCGACTAAGATATTATATCGGTATACTTTGTTATGCGGCCGACTTGCAGAGTTACCAGATCTATTCGATCCGAATTAACCAAATCTTCGCCAATTTTTTTTTGAGAATTTCGTCGACTTTCAAAGACTGAACTGTATACAATAAATTATTAGTTACAGAACAACTATAACGTTGACGTGCACTTACCAATGATCGTATTTTTTTGGATGTGGCCGTTATCAGTTACAGACCTGCAGTGCGCTTACGCTTATTATCCATTTCGGCGGAGACTTATGGCCGCAGAATACAAAAATTAATAATAATATAAGAATTTCTCGCGAAAAATTAACGTAAATACAATCGATTTACATAATTATAATACACAGAAGATAGATACACGATATACTGCATCCAGTGAAAGACATTAGTTTATTCTTATGTGGAACCGGCCGGATCGGCAGTCCCCATGGTTGCGCGTTTCGAATGTTTTGTTTTAATTTCAGTCATCATCCACTAAACAGACAGTTATTATCGTATATTCGTATTTTTAATCTTTTAATTTAGGGTAGGCATAATAATCATAAACTATTATATGTATACATTTTTTCGTACCATCGGTGATTTGAGTGGAGAAAACATCCCCCCCCCACGGGGCACTGGCAATACACTCCTGCAGTAGTATTACATGACGTAATAATGTAACAAGTGTTTTAATATTTGTATCTTAAAACTGTAATTATTAAGTAATTAAGATTAAACAATAACCAATAAAAATATATTTATTTTTCGGGTTCTATAATTTTTAACTCTTTGTCAATTTATGCAAAAAAAAAAAAAAAATAATCGTAGACAGAAATCTATGACATGAATAATTTTATCAATAATGCATTGTAATATTTAATGAATTAAAGGTTAATGTTTTGTAAATTTATTTATAATTCATGTTATTTAAATCAATCGCGAGAAGATTGTACTCTTAACCTCACCGTAGGCGTGTTCGCGGGAAATGACGGGAAAAAAGTCCGACCAGAAAATCATTGTGCGGAAAAAAAGGTCCGGCTTGATCTGTTGCTATAAGAGCTACTTAATAAGTACCGCCCAGTGTGCCATCGGCGAACGCGTCCGTACGGTGTAACCCGACAAAAGGGCTGTTTTTATCACTTTTCTCAAAATACGTGCCGCAAGTCACAAGAAGATGGATTGCAGGCCAAATATAAAACGGGCGATGCCATCAAGTCGTTGTTTTTGTCGACAAACAAAGTTTACGACGGAATGAAATATTTGACGGACTGTTTGCACAGAAGAGGCTGCGGAGGTTCTTCGGAAGTATTCCGATTGCATGTAGGTACAACACGTGGAAAATCAGGAAAAGGTACGAATATAAAATCGGAAAAAAAAAATAAACCGTTATTTCCATTGGAAATGTGGAACGTTCACGGGGCTACGATAAACGTCGCACAAACAAACAATATTTGCGAGAGTCGGGACAACCGCTTTACGCATCTTGTCGGACACGCGCGCCCAACCGTACGGAAGTCGGTAATTTCTAAAACGCGTGAAGACCATAGCCGGATATCGGCGGGGACTTGGGGGCATAAGCCTCCCCCTCAGAACGTAATCAGACCACACCAGACTTCAAAATAAAAAAAAATTGTGTGTCTCAATATTTGATATTTATAATTTTTATTTTATTTTGTTGGAATACGAGAATGGTCTGGAGTATTCACGGCTTATTGTTGTTGGGAAAATTGAACAGTATATTTGCACAAAACAATATATATATATATATATATATATACAATTAGAATAAAAAAAAAATTTAGTAGCTATTCAATATTATAAATTTGTATGTTCCTATTAGCTATATATATATATTCGGTAAGAGTAGCCATTAGAGTTAGGTGGAAGAGACTAAAAATGTCCGTTTCGGCTAAGACAAAAATGTTAAGCCCCCCCCCCCCACGAATGCGACCAAATATCAGCCTATGACTGAAGGGTTACGAGTGGATGGAGCTGAAAATAGCGTTACAAGAATTAGGCGAAGGGATTCCAGTATTAAAAAATAAATGAATAAATAAATAAACACGGAAGATTGGCAATACCGGTGAACGTTTAAAAAACGTGCGTTCTAGAGAGGGGCCGTTAGCGAAATTTATATTAGTTTTAAATTATATTGGATTATTCTTATACCAGTATTATCAATTTTAAATTATATTTATATTTATTAATAAATCATGACATTTTTTTTTACGAAACAAAAAATCAAACCGGACTTTTTTTCCGATTCTCGTTCGTTGGGGCAGCTACAGGGTTATATGTTGCTCCTAAATTTTTTTCATCCAAATATTACGTGAAATTTTCGCGAGATGTTGAAAAAAATTGTATTAATTTAAAAATTTAACCGACCTACGGTTTGAACAGAACCTATGGTTTATGTACGACTTTATCTCGTCAGGTAATGAAATAATTATGTTGAACGAATGTCGATGATCACGACGTTTGTTATTAAATGATATTCAAACAATATCAATGTCAAGGAATGGTCGAAGCGTTGAAGCACCGTTTGTGAAAAAAGTTTTACATCGACGATGAAATAATTTAAATTTGTCTTGATAAATGAATTAAACACAGCACCATCGATAGTTTAAACTTCATAAAGTATTGAGTCATCATCATAAATAATATAGTAGTTCAAGCCATAATTCCAAATAGTAGTATTAATGAACCGATAACATACATTTTGGGCGACATCAAATAATTTGTTTGCCCCTTTCGACAATTTTTAGTTTTTAATTTTTACAGTAGTAATTTTAACTGCTCGTGAACGATACAGTGGAAAAACTGATGACACATCACATAAAATATCAAAACTCATTTCTCACTCATACTTTGATTGAATGAGAACAACATTTTAAAGCAAAACATGATGACTTTATATGTTATCGATTGCTAATTAACAGTAGCAGCAACATTTATACTTTAATTAGAAATAAGACCAAATTTAACAATAGAAAAATATAGAGTATATTAAGTACAAACCTCAATCAAAATTATTAATCCGTCATGAAAGGTAATTAATCATACATTATTAAGTATTTCTAAACAGAGTAACATGTTAATTTATTGTTCAAAATTAATGAATTTTTAATATAGTTAATATAATTTGTACACATTGTTGACTGAATTTCAATGATAAAATTAGTTTTGCTTAATTAAAGATGTTATCAAATGAATTTAAATGTTTGTTGTACAAAAAACAAAATAATTCAAATCATTTATAAAATGATGAATTACATATATAGAAAAAAATATATTAGCTAACTGTTAACCTAACTGCTTAACATACATAATCCAAAAGGAAGTAAAACCTTAGCAGTCTTATATACAATAAATAAATTTATAAATATTTCCATGTTTAAAGTTCATCTTTTTCTTCAGCATCTCCAGCAGGTGGAGGAGGAACACCACCAGTACTGGCATATAGTTTTGATATGATTGGGTTGACAACACTCTCCAATTCTGTTTTTTGTTGTTTGTATTGTTCAGGATCAGCATCTTGATTTTCATCCAACCATTTAATTTTAGCATCAATAATTTCTTCCATTTTAGTTTTCTCAGAATCTGACAACTAAACAAAGAAAAAATAATACATGAGAAAAGATTAAATAAGATCTAAAAAAAAGTTATCCTTACTTTGCCACCCAATTTTTCTTTATCACCAATTTGATTCTTCAATGAATATGCATAAGACTCTAGATCATTTCTAGATTCTACACGTTCCTTCAATTTCTTGTCATCATCAGCAAACTTCTCAGCTTCCTTGATCATACGTTCTATGTCATCTGGTGTTAATCTATTTTGATCATTGGTAATGACAATCTTTTCTCGGTTGCCAGTACCCTTGTCTTCTGCACTAACTTGCAGAATACCATTGGCATCAATTTCAAATGTTACTTCAATTTGTGGAACTCCTCTAGGCGCTGGTGGTATTCCAGTGAGATCGAATTTTCCAAGTAGATGATTATCCTTGGTCATTGGTCGTTCACCTTCAAATACTTGAATGGTTACAGTGTTTTGACTGTCAGCAGCGGTGGAGAAAATTTGACTCTTCTTTGTTGGTATAACTGTATTACGTGGAATTAATTTAGTCATAACTCCGCCAACAGTTTCAATACCCATAGTTAAAGGATTTACATCCAAAAGAATGATTGCATCTGTATCTTGTTCACCCGATAAAACACCAGCTTGAACAGCTGCACCATATGCTACAGCTTCATCTGGATTAATACCTCGTGATGGTTCCTTTCCATTGAAATATTCTTTAACCAGTTGTTGTACTTTTGGAATTCTAGTACTACCACCTACCAATACAATTTCATCAATATCCTTTTTATTCATATCAGCATCTTCCATAACTTTTTGAACGGGTTTCATGGTTGATCTAAACAAATCCATGTTAAGTTCTTCAAATTTGGCACGAGTAAGGGTCTCAGAGAAATCATCTCCTTCAAAGAAACTTTCAATTTCAATGCGCACTTGATGACTGGCAGAAAGACCACGCTTTGCCTTTTCGACTTCACGTCTCAACTTTTGAACAGCACGGTTATCTTTTCTAATGTCCTTACCCTTCTTTTTCTTATATAACTTAATGAAATGATCCATCACTCTTTGATCAAAATCTTCTCCTCCTAAATGAGTATCACCATTTGTAGACACTACTTCAAAGACACCATTATCAATTGTCAACAATGACACATCAAAAGTACCACCACCCAAATCAAATACCAGAACATTCTTTTCTCCTTCCCTTTTATCTAAACCGTATGCAATAGCTGCTGCTGTTGGCTCATTAATGATTCTCATGACTGTAAGACCGGCAATAGCTCCTGCATCTTTTGTAGCTTGACGTTGACCATCATTGAAATAAGCTGGTACAGTGACGACTGCATGAGTTACAGTTTTGCCTAAGTATGCTTCGGCAGTTTCTTTCATCTTTGCTAATACCATAGCAGATATTTCTTCAGGTGCAAACACTTTGGATGTACCTTCAATAGTTTCAACTTCAATGTGAGGCTTAGTATTTTTTTCAATCACCTTAAAAAAAAGCAATACAAAATATGAATACAAAATTATAGTAAATTTATAAAAATGTCACAAATTACCTTGAAGGGGAAGAATTTAACGTCATGTTGAACATTGACATCAGACCAATCACGACCAATTAATCGCTTAGCATCAAATACTGTATTTTCAGGATTTGTAGTAAGCTGATTTTTAGCTGCATCACCAATAAGACGTTCTCCTTCTTTGGTGAATGCAACATATGAAGGAGTAATTCTGTTACCTTGGTCATTGGCTATGATTTCTACTCGTCCATTTGTATATACTCCAACACTAAAAATTAAAATTATATTGGTATTAAAAAGAAAATTAATATCATAGATAAAAATAACTATTGAAGTCTAAAGGATGAGTTCAACTTTCCAAATTTAATAATATTAAGAAGAGGTAAAATATTGATTAGAAAGATATAACTTATTAATAATTGATTGCAAAAATATTATTTCATTAAAAATCGTTAAAAATGTAAATCATCACTATAACATGGCTAACATATATATTTTAAATGTAAATCAAATATTGTGAACATAAAAATCTTATAAATAATAAAGAAAAAAATAATCCAATGAGCCACCTGTACAATATTTTTGATGTCACAGATTTATTTCAGGTTAAGTGTGCAAAATAATCTAAAGAAAAACTAATTCATAAATATAATTTATACATTATAGATGACAATTATAACTATTAATTACGAGCAACAATTAAATAATGATTTCCATTAATTACGATGTTTATTTATATATAAACATAGCATATGGTTGAAAGCAAATAGTGCTATTGAAATGTTTATTTTATGCATTAGCACACAATAAAAAATGTGAATTTAGAAATTCGTAGAAAAACTAAAACGCTATTAATATAAACAGATTATTTTTATTTAACACGAGCAAACAAATCAATGTGTTATAATTACCATGAATACGTTGTGCCCAAATCAATTCCAATAACTGTGCCGAGTTCGTCTTTAGTTTGTGATTTTGTTCCATCCTTAGACGCAATGGGGCTGACTAAGAACAATAGTGCCCAAAAAGCACATATGGACTTTCGATTGTCCATGCCCAGGTTTGATGTCTGCGGAAACAAATAAAAATATTAATTATTACCGTCCGCCACTATTCACGACGATATCAAATTAATTTCGTTATTCTAGGAATACGAGATTTTTTTTTTTGACATCCAAAGAAATATATTATTTACCAAAACAATAACTACGAATCGAATTGAATTACAACTGGAGGTTTAATGTGTAATGTGTTAAACTGTATATCGAACGGAATAAGGGCGACGGTGATGACGTTGGCGAGGTACAAGTAGTCTGACCCAAGTAGTAATAACACAACTGTAACGGAACGCTAACGAGAATGAGAGACGAAACCATGAAACACCGGAAAACTGACGAATTAGTGCCTTCGTTTCATATCTATATACAGTTATACAGATATGTGGGCCATTGTTATTGGTCGGCCACCAATCACTTGTCCCGTTCTCATTGGTCCACGTCCGATGACAGAGAGACATAAAAAAAAATCGAAAATCCAACATAACCTCAACAGCCAGGCTTACAGCGTCCTGAGATACCGCTAGTCTCGCCGCGTTACGCGGTATGAGTTAACCACTTATCATATTATTATTAAAGTTATGATATTGGTGTTGTGATTAATGTTTTAGCTATCCGTATAAGTGGAAAAAATTTAACCCTTGCCCTTCACGAAACCATTCGAGTTGCCCGCCAAGGTGAAGCTTTAATTTTCTTCAATACAGCTCGTCACCACCCTGTTGTGTAGTACAATTGTAAATAATATATTCTTACACCCACAACAGTAAAAATGGCGTTCTCGATTTCCTTCCACAAGTCTTCTGTCTTAACGGTAACTACCTACAAAATTTTTTCACTTTTTATGTCACACCCAGTTGATATATTAATAGTAATTCATAGATTGGATACGTTTATCAGTATCAGATGGACAATGTCTATCGTCTATTGATTTAAAATCCCTTTTTACAAAATGGTTATGTCAAAAAAACCTCTGCCATCAAAAAATAATGTATAATATTATGTATTTAATCCATGCTAATGCTGTTGTATCTTTAGCAGCATATTTGGTAAAACCATATATCTTTTTCAGAGTACTGTCAAAATACTTAAAAGATCGTTAACCACAACTCGGGTGCTGGCAAATAAACAGGTAAATTAAGGTCTATAATATAATTAATAAAAATAGATTTTACTGTCTACTGTATTATTTGCTATGCGTAGATGACTGTTAGAGATGCGCTAAATTCTGCAATGGATGATGAAATGGAACGCGATGAAAGGGTTTTCATTTTAGGTGAAGAAGTAGCAATGTATGATGGTGCTTATAAAGTTTCAAGAGGATTGTACAAAAAATATGGTGATAAACGTGTGATAGATACCCCAATTACAGAAATCGGATTTGCTGGAATTGCTGTTGGTGCAGCAATGGTAATACATTTAATAAATATTATAATAATTTACTATTATTCTATAAAAAATATTTTATTTTAAATTGGACAGTTTCTCATTCATCTATTTTATTGTTTTTAGGCTGGCTTAAGACCAATTTGTGAGTTCATGACATTCAACTTTTCATTGCAAGCTATTGACCATGTTATTAATTCTGCTGCAAAAACTTTTTATATGTCTGCTGGCATGGTAATAAAATTAATAATATTATCTTTTTACAAATTACTTGATATTTTAATAGAATATTGTACTTTTTTCTTTTTTTTGAATTAATGTGCAACATAGATAAAACACATTCAGAGAAAATTTTTTTATTTTTATGATTTTTTCAGTTATTTAAAAGTAAAATTATACATAATAATGTCATTGAGAGTTTGACCTTTTTTAAAAATTAAATATGGTCTCAACAAAATTCAATATTCAATTTTTAGATGACTTAAAAACCATAAAAATATTTTACGTGAACGCATTATCATGTCTATGTTGTGCATGTGTCAAAGTGATAAAAAACTAATAGTGAATTGATATCTTCTTACAGTAAAACTTCCTAATTTAAATAAGTCTTTTTTATTTAAACATTTTTAAATTTTAGGTAAATGTACCAATTGTTTTTAGAGGACCAAATGGAGCAGCAGCTGGTGTAGCTGCTCAACATTCTCAATGTTTCGGAGCTTGGTACAGTCAATGTCCCGGTTTAAAAGTAAATCAATGTATAAATATTAATCCTTGTTTGCCTAGATAATTATTTATTCAGTGTCTTGTGAAACTAGGCTTTTATTTATATACATAATATTAATTTTAAATATATGTAATTTTTAACTTTAGGTCATCTCTCCATATACCTCTGAGGACGCTAGAGGATTGTTAAAAGCAGCCATACGAGATCCAGATCCGGTTGTGTTTTTAGAGAATGAATTATTATATGGTAATCAATTTCCAATTACAGATGAAGTATTGGACAAAGATTTTGTACTTCCTATTGGGAAAGCAAAGATTGAAAGAAAGGGTAAAACTTAAAATAAGTATTTTGGTTAGAATTAATAATAGCTATATTTGTTGATTTTATTTTTAGGTGACCACATTACATTCGTGGCACACTCCAAAGGAGTTGAATTAGCTTTGGATGCAGCAAAAGAATTAGCTTCAGTTGGAATTGAGACAGAAGTCATAAATTTACGATCATTAAGACCTCTTGATATTAATACTATTATACAATCAGTGGTTCGAACAAATCATGTTATATCTATTGAACAAGGATGGCCATATGCTGGTATTGGATCAGAGATATCTGCTCAAATTATGGAGAGTAAGCTTTAAAATCTTAAATATCATGTTTATATTTGTATTAATATTGTTTATTAATTTCAGGCGAGGCTTTCTATCACTTAGACGCACCAGTTATAAGGGTGACTGGTGCAGATGTTCCAATGCCATACACCAAATCATTAGAAATTGCTGCATTACCCCAAATAAATAATATAGTTGATGCTGCTAAAAAGTTATTAGGTGTTTAAACCTTACTCAAATCTATTATATTAATTAAACAAATAAAATCTGATTTAATATTTAGGTACAATTTGGCCTACTCAATTTAATTGAAATTAAAACTGTAGGACCAATAAATAAATTCCATGTATGTTTTAAGTTAAACTCTGTGTTTATGTTTTCTTGTTAAAAAAAAATAAAACAAAATTAGTTACTTGTTTGATTATTTATAATTTTTTGTTAATATGGTATTTAAATCATCATGACGTACCTGATTGACACACACTGTTGGTGCATCATATTATAAAAATATGAAATAATTGCTTCTTACCAAAAACAATAAATGTCACTAAGAAATGATATTATATAAGATTTAGATATCTCAAGGCATTTGATATTGCACTTCATATACATAATGTATAATTGTATCTCAATTCACCAAAATGTATAAAATTTAAAATAAACAGTTATAAATAAAATGAGACACTTTCAATTACCATTGTTTATTCGAAACATTATGTATATTATTTGATAATTATATTTATCATACTTATTATATTATTTTTGACAGTCTTTTGTTTGTACTGGTTTTGATTTTATCAAATTTGTTGCTTGCAAATCACCGCTAATAGCAATATAACAAAATGCCCCTCCTTCAGCTGGCGTCGGTTGATCAGACAAAAACTCATTCACATCAAACTGTGTGGGTACAGTTATTGGATAATCAGCCTTTAATTTTTCCATGGCATTTCCTAAATTTTCCAGTGGTCCATCAGGTGGAGGGTGTTCAAATGGTCCAGTGAGCCGCAAATCGTATAAGTAGCCCAGTAGTGCCATCATGTAATCGTTTCGCACACCTTTCATTTGTGAACACGCTATATCCATACGTACACCGCACAACTTCTGTAACCATTTCGCCACTCTGGTCTTGTCTTGCACGGTAGTCATTAGGGCAGCATAAGGTCGAGCGATATGAAGGAGATATTGAAATTCCCAATCAAGTAATGAACTAAATAGAGCTTTTTTATTTTTACTGATCTTTGGGCTGTTCTTTTGGTTATCTGCATCTTCAGCCAACTGGTCCCTATCTTCTGCAGATATGTTTGTCATATCTATTACTAACTCGGAGTTCTCACCCTCTTCGTCTTCTTCTTCAGGACATTTGTCGTGTATGCTACAAATGGACCGACTATTTTCTTCATCCTTTAACATTTCTTCCCACATGTTATCATTTTCCCACGTAGCTAACGGCATAGTAGGTATAATAAAACTTCCGGGTGTTTTTAAGGGACCAATAGGGGGAATTGACTTAAATACACCGTACATTTCATCGTTAAGAATAGACAAAATCATATTGAAAAGATATCTGTTGCGCTTGATTTTAAAAAATTCTGTTGCATATTCTGCCGCATAGAGTTTCCTGACCCAAGGTATTACCTTCTCTTTATCTTTTTCTTTACTCAAGTTGGGTGCAAACTTCTTTAACATTGCAGTGTAATACACAAATTCAATGTTGATTGAATCGCTATCTGGAACGCAGACAACTTTATCAATTGCACTTGCAAACATTGAAGATTGACGACTCATCCCAGAACGAGTACTAGATCTATCATTGCTTTCAGAGTCTTTTTCGAAAGACATCTTGATATATTTTTACGCAAAAATTAAAAACTTTATAAACTATAAGTAGTGGATTATTTAAGTTTTTATTTAAATTGTTAAAGGTTTATAAAATAAAACATACTAACAATCTTAGCTGAATAATAAAAATACACAAGAATAGTTTGTCTGATTATATAAGGCCAGTATATAAAAATATATTAAACTGTTTATAGTTATAAATACATATATTTTTATTGAATAAAAAAACATAAATCTATTGGAAAGGAAAACATTCACCATACAAAACCATAAATTATTGTTTTTATTAATATTTATTTTTTTAAGTATTAAATGACAAATAATACAATATTATTATACCTTCAGATTTTTTTTTTTAATGTACTTGCTTGCTTAATCTCTTTGAGCAATTTGAGTTAAATGACGATCGACTTCTTGTTCGCTTAAGACCCTGTGTTAAAAAAAAAAAAAATAATAATTAAAACGTATACTTCAGATCATAGATGGTGATTGAGAGAACGGAGCTTGAGGGGATCACTTGCCCCATTAAATTATTCAATATTTTCCTATAAAATACTTAGATATATTAATAAAATAATAAGAATTTCATTTACCCCTCTAAAAAAAATAATAAAATGTCTGCCCATGCTTCAGATGATTATAGAGTATGTTGTACTTACATGTGTTGTCACCATTTGATTAATGTATTACATATCACAATGTATGTTCAGTAAGCAGCAGTTTTAATTTTAGTAGGGTTAACTTTAATATTAGAGAAAACTGACCTATTCACAAACTTCAAGATAACGTTTGTACTTTTCAGTTTGATAACAGGTCTATTCACTCATATGTTTAATTACACAAAATTGGCATTTTGATGCGTTATGCCAAAATATGGAGACAACATACGTATAATGTCTTAAAATTATAATATTGAAAATTGTGATTCCTAAAAACACGTATTTTATTCAAGTGGGCATCGTTTATGTGATTACTGTTTTACTAACCTAAAACTTAGTAAACTAAACATTCAGAAAATCTGTTTTACTCAGATATTTTTTAAAATTAAGTAAATTGACTTGTTATAAAATGTAAAGATAAGTATATTATCTATAGTTCTACGTACGTTTAACATAGTATTTAATTTATAAGCAGAAATTAACATTTTAAATATTTTAAATGGTCATAATTTCAAAATTAAAACAGCATAAGCTTAATATGGTCCTAGATAATATACTTAAAAATAAATTAAGTTTTCTGAATGTGAAATTAGTTATCCTATGTTGTATTAGTATAATACATACAAGAAAATATTCCTTTGAGAATTATGAAATTTATCTACATTTCCACAATTTATTACTTCAACTTACGATGGCAAATTATCAGATGTCATCTGATTATCTAAATATGATTTTGAAATTATTCATAGTCAATTTTCAAGTTAATTAACTTTAAAATGTTAGTAATTTATTAGATTTTTTTAAATTAAATTATAATTTTAAGTTATAGAACTTGAGGAATTTATTTTTAGTTATACCATAGTATTATATACACATTTTTTTAGAACCAGAATTAAACTTACACAAACTGCTTGTTCTCAGTTGTTACAATACCAACTTCAATATCACTAGGTTTAAAATCAACAGCTAGAACGTTTGACAAACATGAAATGGCCAACTAAAAATGTATTAAAAAGGTTGTTAAGCAAATGTAACATAATTAAAAAAAATATTTAGACCATAGTTAAATACTTCAATAGCTTCGTCTTTTGAGTATTCCTTTTTTTTTTTCAATTTTTTTTCTAAATAAGTGTTAGCTTCTGTTTGTTTAGTTCCAACCGCGATAGCATGGAATGAACAATAATATCCTGCAGGATCTGTCTTGTACACCATAGGTCCTTTTCTGTCATCAGTCCCAATTAATATCATACCTCGAGAAGAAAAACATAATTTAAGTATTCTACAGTGTTTCCATACATTTAATTTATTTAATTTTTTACTAACTGCATCCAAGAGGTCTCATTTCAGCATTTTGTGTGTAAACTTGAGAAATATCAGCCATACGACTACACAATGTTTCCACAGGCATTTCAAAACCATGTTTGTATTTATATTCACATGCTTCAGCTCTAGCTCTATACACTTGAGAATGACCATCAGCTAAAAAAATTAAAATAATATTGCATTATTTTTCATATTTGTTATTTTGTAAGATAAAAATGAATTTAAGTTAACATTTGTACAAAACAATTAAAACAAAATAAAATTTCTCATTTACCTGTCATTCCAGTCATAACACATCCAATGTTTTTTGTGATCCGGAACAAATGAGTTACAGTTTTAGGATCAATTAATTTGTCCTATAAAAAGAATAAAAATATTTGGTAAAAAAAGATGTTTCTAAGCAAGAGTTTAAAATTAAAGTGTTAAAATTTTACATTTATTTTAATAATCCTAACATGTTAAAATATAAATTTTATTTGTATGTATAAATATATGATTTAGGATGCGAGTAGTTCAGCTCAGATTAAAGAATTTAAATTGTTGGAATTCATTATTTAGAAAAAATAATAAATAATAAATTATTATTATTAATAATTATTAACTAATATGTCTACCAATCACTATATAATTAGTATATTATATTGTATTTAAGGCATTCTCTAGAAATGACACAGTTAGGGTCAATCAAGGCAACGTCTGGTATTTTGTAACCAGACTATTCTGGAGTGCAAAAATACCTCACTTATTGAAATAGGGATTAAAGAAAATGATTCTTTTTGTAACTGTCTGTAGAAAAGGAAAAATATTATGTGCAAACCAAACTAACAGAAAATTATTGATTTATTGATTTTGTATCAGCCAGTATTTCAAAATAGTTGTTCAGATAAGAATAAAATGTTCATCAAAGTTTGTATTTTGAGTTAGCGTTAATAAAAACCAAACATATTTAAATACCTACAGTACTATCTGTTTTTTTAAATAAAAAAAAGATGTATGAATTCTCAATTATGATTAGATTTAATTTGAAAAATAAAAGTCAGGAGTCATTGTCACTACAAAGATTATGAAACACTTTTAATTAACGCAATCAAAAAGCTTTGTTATAACAAAACTACATAGGTATTGTAGCAAATTTGCTTAAACTTTTAAAGGTAGGACCTACATTATTTTTACAGTGTTTTTAGTACTTATAACTATATTTAATTAAAAGCAGTAAACACTTACTGGGACTTTACGCTGAGTAGCTACTACTGCGACATCAACTCCTTTAATTGCCACTGAAGTAAGCCCACCTTGTAATATTGCTTTGATGGCATACTCTAAAAAAACATTAAACTTGTTAGCTTGATTTATCATATAAATATACTTTAATTGGTACTTTTAACTTACCAACTTGATAAAGTCTTCCTTCTGGAGAAAATATAGTTATGTGTCTGTCAAATCCGGCACTAGTTCCACGAGACATTTTCTTACTTGTTTAATTGATTTATAAATTTAAAAAAAAATAAATTGCTTTAAACAATGAACAAGTTACAATATCAAAAATTTGTTTTGGATGATTTTCAAAATTATTTACTATAGAACATAACCTCAACATTATCTTATCAAAAGTTTATTGTTTGTTGGTGACATTGACAAATATTTAATGGTTGGCACACCGTATTTTATCAAAACGAGATTATAGATAATAAATATCTTTGAACTTATCAGTTGAGTTATCACAAGCAACAAACAACATTCGAATAAAATTGCGTTCAGCACGTTGTCCGTTTCCCGTCTTTGATGTCGGCGGCCGTTAAACGTAGCCACAAGGATGACATGGCCGATGCTGCTCCGGTGGCCAAGAAAGCCCGTGAACCGGAAACTGCCGAGCAGCGAGTTCTTGAGATCATCAAGTGCTCCGGCAATAAGGGTGTATCCGACGAGGATCTCATCCACGCCTGTCCTGTGCTGACGATCGAGGAGCGCGTAGACGTGGTCAACAAGCTGATCACGACCAATGCGATCACACTGCATAAGGTAAAGGACACGCTTAGGTACAAGTATAAAGGGCCGACAGCGTCTACCCCCGGGGACGCCAACACCGAGGAGCTGGTCGTGTTCAATCTGATACGCGACTCGGGCCGAAAAGGCATATGGATCCGGGACGTGCGCATCAAGTCCAATCTGGGCCTGCCACGACTGAAGAAGATTCTCAAGTCGCTGGAGACGAAAAAAGCCATCAAAGCCGTTAAGTCGGTGGCGGCCGCTAGGAAAATCGTGTACATGTTGTTCGACCTGGAACCGGACAGCTCCATCACAGGCGGCGCATGGTACTCCAACCAAGAATTTGAGTCAGAGTTTATCGAGATACTCACCAAACACAGTTACAAGTTTTTGGAAGTGAAAAAGTCAAAAGCCCTAAAGAACACTACTATACGCAGTCCGTTAGTCAAGTATAATACGTCGTATGCGACTGCCGATCGGGTACTGGAATTCATATCGAAAACTGGCATCAGCAAAGTGAGACTCACCGTGGAGGACATAATATCGATACTTGACCTATTAGTATACGACGGTTTGGCTGCAAAGCGCGTCAATTCGGAAGGAAAAATAGAGTATCGTTCCACTAAAACTTTATTAAGCAGGAACGCCGTGAGTTTTTTGCCTTGTGGTAGTTGTCCGGTCATTAAACGATGTTCCGATGCCAATCAATTAAATTGTTTAAACTGTAAACATATGAAAATTTGGACTACAATTTGACGTGATCATATTATATGTTATGTGTTATCTAACCACCTGTGTATTCAACTAAATATCTGTTATTTAATATTATAATAAAATAATGTTTTTTTATGATTAAACTTAAATTTTTTAAAAAAAAATTGTATTGTTTATAGACGGTAAACACCATTTTAGTAAATATTATAATGAAATAAAATATTACAATTATATTATAAAATATTAAATACATATTTTGGTAAACAAGGACGAAGATAACAAAATAAGAATATAATATATAATAAATGTTAATAAGTATTTATAATAATGCTCGCTAGATATTATAGGTTGTTTAAATTATGGTTTTTATAGGTACACCATACACGAAAATTAAACTTTTCAATAATTTATAAAGGCATCAATCAATCCGTTTAGAAACTTGTGGAAAAATAAAAGGTCCTTTATTAAAGTTCTTTTGTTTTTAAGGCTATTTGTTTTAGTTTAATTCTTTAATTTCTTATACTATTTAAATGTATTAAAAAAAAAAAAAAAAATACATTGTATATTAAAAACTGAAATAACTTTGATATTTATTATATTAATGAACACTGCGGTGGATACTGGAGAAATACGCTTTATAAATTATTAGTTATCTCGCCCGGCTTTGTCTGAACGAAAGATTAAGTTAAGACTAACCTCAAGTGATTTACATGCAACTAAACAACCTATGTAGGCAATCCGACTGCTTAGGATCGCGGACAATATGCGAGCAGTATATTATAAGGCAGACAATCCACTTGTGGGGTGGATAAGACCCCGGGAAGTGCGTAAATAAGCGAAATCAGAATATTGGGCACGTGGAAAACATCGCGATGATAGCCTGTGCCAAAGATTTGTTTTTTTGTTTATAAAAATTATTGAGTAAAAAGATCGCAATGTGCAGACGTATAAATGGAGGTAATTTGCTGGAAATCGGCGGTCGAGACTTTGTTATGTTGCTACTAAACTGTGTACATTCTTTCAACTATTTAAATACATTATACTTTTGCCTACGTAATTATTAAGTGTTCGGATTTAAATTCCCTATAAATATTTAAAAATGGCCTTTAAAAGAATGCATTTATATGATCTAAAAATTCTAAAAATGCCCCCTCAAAAAATGAATTTTTTTCAAAAAACAAAAATTCTGTATTAATAAAATAAATAAATATTAAAATTGAGCAAAAAATAATATTTAACGCAACTAAAAGCATCCAACAATTGGCCACACGCACCAACCGATTTAATATTTTGCCTTGATAAGAAAATACTCCAAAAAAGTTTTATGAAATTAAAACAGCTATCAGGGTGGTGTGGTATAAAGATAAATTTCAGCTTTGTCTAATTTAAAACTAGATTACCTGATGTTATAAGGATATATAGTTCAAAATGAAAATGATTTATATTAACGATTTATATTACGTAGTACTATATATTATATTTCAATGAAGGCAACTTTTTTAGTCAAATATAAGACATAGGTCAAAAATGTCTTAGAAAATTAAAAAAAGCATTAACATCAAAAATGCGCCCAAAAAATGTTGAAATTAAAATATGGATTACCTACTTAAAAAAAAATTGAAGCTTGAAAAGCATCATGTAAGACATTCCAAAAAAAAGATGCAAATGCATTGAAATCCGAGCCCTTAGTGCCTAATTATATAATATAAGCAATAAAAGATAATTTTGTTATTATTATTATTATTTTATAATATTCATGTATGATGAATTTTTTATTCACTATAAAAACTTAAACTTAATAACTATATGCTTTTATGTACTTGAAGTATATTTTTTCGTCTAGTCCCCCTTTTTCATTTCTAGATCCGCGCCTGATTATACATATTATATATCCCATCAAAAATAGCACTTTCAGTTTTTCCAGAATTTTTAAATTTTTTTGTATGTAGGATAGGATGTAATATGCCAGAAATATTCGCGGTAGTGTATTCAACAACTGTCAAAAGTTTCATGGTGATCGGATGAATACTGTAGGAGTGCATAAATGACATAAAGACAAACATTCACTTTTATTTATATAGATGTCAGATGCCACATGATTGTTTTAATACACATGTTCACAGGTGCCGAGAGAGCTATCTTCCTGTCGTCTAAGCCACCAATAAAATTATTTTATATTTTAAATTATGTTATTTATGTTAAGGTGCAACCAATCTGCGTGTTCATTTCACAATAGTATTAGTACAAATTTACAATATTTGAATATTATATTTTTAATGACGATGAATTATCTAGTATTTTAAGGGTTACCAATATACCGTGTTATTTACACGGTTTGATTTAGTTAAGTTTTTGTATCAAAATATCAAATGATATACTTTATTTATGTTGTAGTCAAGCTATTGGTAGGATTGTAGGAGACATTCTATAACACTAATATGAAAATGTATATATTGTTATGATACAAAAATAAACTAAAATTAAAATTATAATATTATTTAGGTATATAACACTATAGCGTTATTCATAATCGTCGCTCGCACATCGTCAGATCGTATATTTACATTTCGATGGATAAATTTATTATCAATATTAAAAATAAAACATTTATTTACATAACATTTTTTAAACGAAATTTTTTTTTTTTTTAAATTAACAAGTATTCTATAAATTAATCATATTTTAGCCTTACCTATATTATATTATTATATTATTATAGTTAAGAATATATCAACACTCAATTCTCCTCTACAGTAAATCGGAACGTAGGAATACATCAATTCTGTCGGCTACTGTTTATATTTGAATTTTACATAATATCTAAAGGAGTGTATGTATTCACATCGATTTCGCTGGCTATTGATTTCGCCGAATAAACTTCTATTCAAATTAGTTACTTAATGCCATCGAGTGTTAATTTGTTTTAAAAACATAAACATTTTCAAAAATTATAACGATAAAAAAAAGTAAAAAAAATAAATTATTTTTAGAAAATTTAAATTGTTTTGTTTCTTACAACTTTGTGAAAAAAAAATTTTTTAAAAACGTTAATCAATGTATAATAAAACTTAAAAGTTAAGACACTCTAATGAGAGTGTCTTAACACTTAATGGAAAATGCCTTCATTGCTGTATAACATAATAAATTTACATTTTAATTGAAAAAAAACATTAAAACTCGTATTGTTGCGCAATACATAACTATAATTATTATATATAGGTACTTACTGAATAAATTGATACACAGGCACACAGTAATACAATATACTGATCCTCGTAAGTTGTAAGTTATAACTAATATTATAACGTCGTCATATTTTAATTATGTGTTTGAGGATTTAACAGTTGAACTATAGTCCATATTATCTTTTGGAATGCTTAATTCTAGAATATAAGCATAAGTATATATATTTTTTATATAATTTTAAGAATTCACAATATTTATTTTCCAAATCGAATGCTTTATATTTCCTTATAAAGTTACGTCTAAACTCTAAACTTTTAATGACTAGATTAATTAACTAATAATATGAGTATAAATAGTAAAATATTAATGTAATTCAAATATCATTTGATTATAAGTTGTTACAAATGTTACTTATTTAAAAATATAATAGGTATTTACTATTTAGATTAACGATTATTTTTTTTTTTTATTCAAATCTGACCTCATGCATTTTTGTCTTCAACATTGACTCGCCTCAGTACCATATAGTAAGTGTATATTACTTTTACAAACTGAAAATAACTACATTAATATATCAGATAAATAGTTATAAACTTATAACCAGTAAGTGAAAACTTGATATGTAGTTGATGGATACTTCTCTATTTACCGTGCTCTACATATTATGATGGTATACTTTATTTAGGAAGGTCATAAAGATATAAAATATCGATATGTGGTCTTAAGACAAGGTAAAAAACTATAAAATAAAAATAATCTTATCAAAATTAATGACTCGAAACTTAACTTGTACATGTAAAATCCTGTAATGAAAATTGGTTTAATGTATCTCAAAATCATTAACGTCACTAATTGTCGTATCTACGCTTTTTGTCGTATCGCCACCACAGAACATTATACAATGTCGTGTTAACACTTAATTGCTGCACATAGATATAAATAACTTTATAATTACAGGACGTAGGTAAGTTTATAATTCGCATTTTTTGTTTGATGAATTCGCTAAAAAAATTGTTAAGATATTGATGACAAATGCTAATACAAATGAAACACACTATACGGATTGTTTCGATTTCACTGATATAAGTATACAAAACATGCGATAAAACTATTATTTTAGAATTATAATACATAGGTAATAATATTATAGTTACATTAATAAATTGTGGAAATAAATCCATTGTAGTGTTATATACCTATGACCTAAATAATAGCTATAGGTATTAACCATTTAAATTTACTCGAATTCTGATGTTAGATTTTGAACAGAGCGAAAAATGTACTTTGAATTTTAAAGTATACTTAAGGAACATATTTTAAAATATTAAGAATTTTTTTTCCATTTAAGGAGTTTCCCGTGGCGAAACAAACTTTTTTTGTAAATGAAAATCATCCTTCTTCCTGTACATTTTTAAGCATATATGACTGTTTTGAGTGTTGATCAAAATCAAAATTCGAACGACAACATTTTAAGTTATTTAACGTTGTGCACAAATAGGTATATTAAAGTAGCTATAATTTGGAGTCTAAACACTATATAGTCCATAAGTGACAAGCGACAGCTACCAACCGGAACGAGTTCAACGTAAGTTTCTAGTGTTTAAGTGTACATCATTCAGATTTCAGATTATCGATTGATTATGCAGTACATGACCACATGAAATCCAGTTTTTCGTCGCTAAAACTTGGTCACGCTGTTCGATAGACGAGTTTAAGCCAATATACCATTTTTGATCAAACTTATTGATGGTCGTATACACCTGCCCTATAAGGCAAGCTTAGTTATAGAATTCCGGTTTTTAATTTCCATCATGTCTTCCCTTTTCATGCATTTTTTTGTTCTGTGAATTTTTTATTAAACGGTACTACTCTATGAGTGATGAGAGTAGGGAACCAGGATTCGTAATTTCTATATTTGGGGATTAAACCAATCACTGTTATGTTACATTTGTCTATTTTTAATATTATATATTTATATGTAATTTAGTTTTTTAAAATTTAAATTGGCTTTGTCCCGTTTTTCAATAAATTAATGAACAATAAGTTCATGCTGATATAATAGTTTTAGTAGATATGCAAGGGAATGGCTATGGTAATCTGAAAATTATGGTTATTGATAGATATTAAATCTATCATCATTTTATAATTTGTAAAAATTGTTCGAGTACCTATAATACATTATATTATATCCAATATTTAATAATATAAACCTATATCTGTTTTAAATATTTAGAAAATTATTTTTAAATTTTTCTTTTTTATTATTCCTTATATAATTTATACTTAAAAAAAATCATTTGCTTAAAAATTTACAATAAAAAAGTTGGTTTTAATTTGTAAAATAAGAAGTTTATATCGCCACATACACTTCTGAAATGGTATCAATGACAAATCTAAATAAATGAAAATATGATCCTTAGGTATATTTAAAAAATACAAAAATCATAATTTAAATAAATTTATTAGGTGTTAAAGGAAACATATATAGGGGTTGAACATTGAACATGTTTCATAAATCCCCTTATATATTGTTATAGTGTACAAATTACAAAATTAGTAGGTAGGTGTGTAGAGAAATTGCCGAAAATTACAACTTTGAATAATTATTGAATTGTTTTATTAAATTGTCTAATACAAATACTAGATTTACCATGGCCTATACCGGCTGCACTTAAACAATTAAAACTAACACATAATGTTATAATATTATTAAAACAGTGCGTACTGTCAACTGAAACAATGTAAACATTAGCCAGGTTATTCTATGTAAATAATCCATGAGTATAAGCATTGATTTTAGAATAAACAGATAAGCCATAGCATAGGGGTTTTCGGCGACTAAAATTATGATTATGTGGGTTGCCGATGGATGGCGTAGTTGTATCAATGAACAAATATTTTTCATTAAATTACATTTATTATTTTAGTTATTAATATCCGTGATCGATCGTGACGTCACCGGTTGATAATTTTGACCGTACAGCGTACACGTAAATAAGAGGGGCTATAATTTAGCCGAAAATATTACAGCCGACAGTATTTTTGCCGACGACGTATATTTCACCCGACAGTATTTTAGGTGACGAATATTACAGCCGACCGTATTTTAGCCGACAACTAAAATTAGTCTTGACGTTTC